>JABFQC010006026.1:0-11107 GCA_022817085.1 Psilanteris sp. ZL-2020 | reverse complement strand
CACTGATTATGTAGTTTGACGTACAGAATCCAGTCATGGCTCATATTCGATTGCCAGATTATGGCTGCCAGTGTCGCACCTATAATGGGCCGTATTGTTAACTCTGGCAAATTCCACGTGGGAAGTGATAATTTAAGAAGATTAAAAAAGAAGGTTAAATTATTAAAAATTGTTTTTAATTTATGAACACAATAAAATGTAAAATAAAATAAAATGAATTTTAATATATATATATATATTTATAAATCATATTAATTAGGTTAATAATCGAATAAAAATTTTACTGACTTCTGAAGCAACAACTACTCAAGAGTTCCTGAGTAGCTCTGGAACGAAACGTTTATTATAATTATATATATACATTTAAAGATGATAAAATTTAATTTCGCACAAGTATTGTTTGGAATTTTTAGTATTTATTTCGAATGAAATTCTGTATTATTGACTATATACTGTTATATTGCATATTAAAACCTTTTTATATTTATATATTTTATTTTATTGTATCCATAAAGGCGGACAAAATTATATATATTTACATGAGCGTATGAAATGTCTCAATTAATAAAAGATTCAACTAATTTTTATATCTTATTTGCAAACTGTTTTCATCACACGTAATTTGTTTAAATGTATATAATTTCTCATAAAGTAAAATCACGTATTTTATCATATTCACGAATTATACATTTTTTAATTTCATTTATAATAAAAATGCATTAAAGGTTTATGTCAATTTATTTTTATACGTATGTGCATATATATATATATATATATATATATATATCATTTCACAAATGAACAAACTCAGAAAACACATTTATTATGGTTGCTAGCACACATTCGTATTTAACGATATTGTCAGAAATAACTTCATTTCATAAATTCGCATAAAAATCCACGTACTCGTAATGATTTTGTTTAGCTGCAATGAAAATGCGAGAAACGCAGTATGTCGTCAGTCGGTGCTCATGGGAACCAGACAATGGTGTTTAAAAATGAATTCAGAAATGCCGCGGAATTTCCCCGAGGACCATCTGCTATCCTGACCCGAACCACAGAGATTCAAACCTTCGGTATGAGTTAAAGAATTTATGATCGGCCGCACATAATAGCCTCACGCAATTCACGGATGACGAGTTCCCAAACTAAATAAACTGTAAATTTCTCAATTATAAAGTTTTCAACAAATTCTTTCTAAGTTTAGGTGAAATAGTGCTAGGGAACGCATTTTAAGTAACTGTACCCAAATTTAAATATTCCATATAGTACTGAACTCTGTCGGAAATGTATACGTAAATAATAATCTATTAAAATTATATTAATCATACAATGTAAAAATATGTATCACATAAAACATATATGAGCGTGTGTATGTGGTATTTATGGTGTCAAATAGTTATGATAATTTAATAATTATTTATTTATTTTTTTAAATTAATTTTTTTTTAAAAAATCAAGCTTGGGCCATGCATGGCCCAAGCTTATGCCAACGGTCAGCCAACCGTCGACAGTGTTGAGCCCAGCTTATGCCGTTTGTTTTTTCTACATGCTGGGTATATACGTAGCGATTTGAGACCTGTCCTCAAAACCACACCATCCGTAAAATATTTAACATTGAGAAACACGTAAATGAGAAACAAGGTGGCCGTCTGTCCTCAAAGGTATCGTTAGTTAAACTTATATAAAACTATAAAATTAAATATTATTACTAAAGTATTAAATACAGTGTTCTATTTTTAAATTATAAAAATTAGTAAATATTGCACATATTTCGGTCAAAATTGCTGACATTTTAATAAAAATTGCTGAAGTTTTATGTATTATTTCAAAATACAACACTTCTGTTACACAATTTATATTTTATTAGTAATTTTTAATACTTTTCTTCTTTACGTGTAAGAATAATGTTACGAAACAATTTTAATTTAAAATTCAACATATTAAAATATTAATCTCTAATTAATGACCACTAAAATATAGTGCTGGGGCCCCTAATACTTCGGCTTTGTGATTTGGTTGAATTTTGAAAGGGGGCGGGGGGGGGTTTGGAGAGCAGAGCCCCCGGCCCAGCGACAGCCGCGAAGGGCGTTCGATGTTTCTTAGTCATGTATGCTAAAAAAAAAGTTATGGAAAAAAACCAGTTATGAAGCCCCGAAATGAGGTGTCACTAAAATGATTGATGAACGTGCATGTATAAATACATCGTTTTTAATGAAATATTTAACATTGATTTGATGAGCTATTTTTATTGATGTAATAACAAGAATAAATAAACGATATTATTTGTACTTAATAAAATGCATTAATGATTATATAGTCGTAAAATATTGATTGTACACGTAAACACAATTTTATAATGATATATTACTTTATCGCAATAAAAGTAACATTATAAAATAAAAGAAAATGAGATATATTTAACACATACATTAATCCAATAATAAGCTTGTTTACTTATTTACAATTTCATTTAAAATACGTCTCATTAATATATATGTAATTGAATTAATCTACCGTGTAATAAAATGCACAATGAGAAATAAAACAATGACATTTCATTAATTTTTCACATATATAAAATGAAAAATAAATAAATACAAAGAATGATAAGTTTTCAGGTTATACTTTGAGACAATAAAATAATCAAGAATTCCAATAAAATTCACTTTGTTTTCTAATACTTTATTGAAATAAAGAAATAATAGTTAATACGTTATAATACATGCGTACGCAAAATCACTATTCAATAACTATAAACAAACATCGCTTAAAAATTATGCTAAGTCATTTCAAAAGTTGGAAACATTTATTTCTCTTTTATATGCTCCAAGAATAACGGAATCGACGAAGTTATCCATTAATTTTTCATGGTCCAACAATTTTTATAGGCCAGATTATTATGCATAATATAGCTTAAACATAAATTAAATAACTTAAAGTTTAGACTGCGATATAATTATTTTTTATACTGTTTGTCCTCACAATTATTTAAATAGGATAATTCTTCGAATGCGTAAATCTAAAATAAGTTTTTAATATCGAATGCATAGTACATACGCGAAATTATATAGTATAAAAAAACTTTTTATTTGAAATTTTTATTTGAAACACATGGAGTATGTTTAAGTTTTATCATTACATTTAGTTATTTTTTTTAGTTTATTTATAAATATAATTTTTTTACGGGTTTATTATTGATAAAATAATAATTTTATAATAATGCATAAATAATTTATGCATGATAAAACATAGAATCATTTCTAACATTTATATACTATCAGTTAAATTATATGTATATATATATATACATATATATAATATACCTAATATATAACTGATAATGTATACCAAATTGCCTACAGCGTAATTTAATCACATGTCATGTACTTGATAATTTCAACACATTTATACAAAGTACAAACTTATATAAGTATTTGACAATACGATAACGTAATGAATAATGCCATCTAAATTGAATATATTTTCTGTATAATAGTTTAAATTTTATTTTGATATCAAAATTTAAGACATCCATAGAAATATTAATATTTATGAAATAGTTGGTATTTAATCATTAAAAGTTACATAGTTATAAACATTAGGAATTCTACAACTAAAATAACGAAAGTATGATTCTAATTTTCTGTTTTGTTTAAGGATTCTGATAATTAATGACTAATCTGCACATATTTTTTAGTGTTGTATGAAAACATTATGTTGATGTTCTATACGAGTAATTTATTGTATACTACTTTTAAAAAACATATCTTATCAATTTTACCAAACTAAATAATAATAGTAGAAAAATAGACTAAAATGTAAATAATATGATAAACTATGGTTAGAAACTTTTACAAATACGTCAAATATTACCAAATAATTGATAAAAATAATGATATCGTCTAATGTTTATTTACATTTTTGCTCACTTTTCCTACTGTTGCTATCTAGTTTGGTAAAATTTGTAAGCTTTTTTTTCAATGTATAATTCAGTGGTCATTCTCTACGTGTTGAAATTACGCTCATAGTAATAATATAGTAATAATGACTATAATAATGACTAACACTTGAAAGTAATTGATAAGTTTTACTAAATTACATCAACTCTAAAGTTACTTTTGAAGTTGCTTGGGTATAATTCTCTAGTATTGCATTAGTAAAAGGCATTCTAAATACGTATTATATTTATCTACAAAGTAGCAAAACGATTGAAATATTTTATGGCATCAATCGACAGGTTTCAAGTCCGAGGGGCCAGCTCAGTATCGTATTATGCTTGTCGGTATGAAAAAGTTTCACTTCCGAAATTATATAATGTACGGAAATAATTCAATGTTAATTAGTAAAAATTCTTATGTGTACAATTTTTTATTAATGCATTTTTGTATTAATATAAAAATATAATTGTATTAATCAATTAAAAATAATTGATTGTAATGAATTATTTTAGTTTATATATATATGTCATTAATATTTATATAACCATATTATTAAGAATTATAAATGAGACAATAGAAAATCTGGAATATGTATGCTATGAAAATAGATTGTTAATTATTTGAAAATATGCTTTAACACGTATATATATAACTTTTGTTCAAAATCCACCGTCCAACCGCAAAAGGCAAATCTTGTAATTTCTGCGGCAATGTCCGTGGTGAACTATGCACGGGACTGTGGACGAAAACTTTGTGCATAGTTACGAATACAGTTTTTATTTTCAACGAATAATAATTCTATAAATATGAAATGGCCTATGAAGTCAACAATAATTTTATTTTTCTTTTTTATGTTAAAATAGTTTCAAACAACAGTAACTATTGACTTACATCATCATTATTACGTACAATTTGTGACTCGTATTATGGATTTTTTGCTAGTAAAATAATACGAAATATATAATTCGGCACAATGCGACACAGTATATAAATCAATATTTAACTAAGATTTTTTCATTTATTTTGAAACACGATTCAAGCATAGATTACATTGTAAACTTAACATCATATTTTACATAATAGAATATTCATAACGTCTTTCATTTTCATATTTTAATTACCAATATTTGCAGACTCGAATCAAACCTAAGATTTATGACGAAGTAAAAGCGTTCAAAATGATACTGTATACATTACACGTTCCAAAATGAATAATATCACGAAACTATCAGGTGGCTCTTAAATTACCAATTTCATATGATATAAACATGATTGAGATCTTGATTCCGAATACGATCGTGATCGTGACCATATAATTTTGGTTAAACTATCAGAATTAATGTTACGCATCCAGTATTATAAGTGAAATTCAAATTGCACATTCAAATTTGATTTAATTTGAATATTTTTTAAAACAAAGTATATTATTTAATTATTTTTAATTTGTTTAAATTCTACGTTGATTAAACGGCCACATATCGCCTGGTATGTTATACTATATATATAATTTCGGAAGAAACACTGTAAACAAAAATTAGCAAAAGTTGTGAAATTTACTCGTCACAAACATCATTGGTAATTTTTCAAATGTAACTTAAATCATTATGTGACAAATACAAGCCGAATTCATTTGTGACCAAAAATGTGTTCATTAAAATGTCGCGGTTACCCAAAAATGTATATTCGTCGGGAAAAAACATTCGATTTGTTGATAATTGGTACTATTACGTTACACGCTGGAATTCATTTGGTCATTCTAAAATTTCGTTATTTTAATGGTAAACTGTAATTTTTCGTGGCATGAAAAGAAAGAGAAAAAAGTTTTATTTTATCACTTTCCAAATATATTTGAAATAATAATTTTGCTCAAATTTATAATATTAAATAATAAAGAATTATTTAATTATAAAATAAATCTTAGTAGATAAATATTGTTTTCATTAAATTAAATTGTCTATCTAAATACCTAATATATAAACTGAAATAACAAAATTTATTCAATGTGACAAGCATTTATTAAAAGAGTATATTATTTTTCGTCAGAAATTTGGTATCGCATTCACATATATTTCTATTCTATTGCGCTAAATGATTATTAAATTTTCAATATATGATCAAATTTGCATTTATATTGGTAACGTTTTGTTGCATCTTTCAATAAAAATGGAATTTTTATTATTATTACTCTTACAATGCTGTTTACAATGTATTAGTATTCATTTAAAAAATTTTCATCTCAAACTAGTTTGCATATTAAAAAATAGCTATATTCGTAAAACGAATGTTTATTTGCGCCAAATTGTTGTACCAAGTTTTTGTTAATAACAGTAATAATAAAAATTAATTTATTTTTATTGTCTTCGGTATAATTCAATATACTTTCATTTTACATATGAATTCGGGGAAAACTCACGATGTTGAGTCAATTTAAAACATACTACGTACACGAATATTTTCGAAATAATTAATAATAAAAATTGCAATATTTATTTATAGTGTATTATTTCAATGTATATATATATAAATTTAGTTTGATTACTTTTTTAAGATAGAGAAGAACAGTATTTTATAAATAAATTTTAAACAATGAAGATCGATTTATTATACAATCAAATATCATTTAACAATGCATTGCGATTATAAACACGCTGGATTCTAAAGTGAACTCTTTTTAAAAATAAACTTTTGCATATTTCAAAGGAATTTGAGATTTTGTAGTAGTAAACACGGTATAAATATGATACCGCTTTTGTACATTTTCAATGCATCCTATAGAGTATCATCGGTGTCTTTAATTTACTCGCCTTTTATATACGAAGTCAATGAGAATGTTTCGCGATTCGCCTCTATGATGTTCATATTTGTTGTTCATGAAAAAAGCAATTTCTTGTGATAAATTTTGCAAACTAAACTATCATGTATTTAAACGGTATTTCATAAGGCAAAGGTCGCATTAAAATTTGTGTATTCACCGAAATTAGTTCTTGAATACTCTCAATATTATTTTTTAAGGAAATACCGTGGCGCACTTGCCATGTTTAAATTTAACTAAATGGGTTCAATATGCTACGAATGAGCCTTACAAATTTTCCGAGAATACGCGTTTTAAATATTTCTTGCACGCTGATTAAATTGATGATATTCGTTTCAATATATGTAATACTAATAATAACTGCGTTTCATTTTGTTGTAAGTACAATTTATTTCTTTTGGATGAATTCATTGTTGTTACATTCTTAAAACTTTTTTCAAATTTTGACATATATTTAACTAAAACGATTTCTTTATGAAATCATCATAAATGCGATATAATAATCATATAAATATAAGAACGGTCGTTTTATCGTATACATCATCATGAAGTGTTATGAAAATGTTTAATAAAATAATAATTATATTTCTTATTTACACATTAGATACATAAATGTCATTCTGGCGTGATAATTATATATTTATTATATATAATATATAATATATGCCTATACTTTAAAATAAAAAATAAAATTTATTTATTATGTCAGAACCAAATATTTAAATTACTTTTTGTACGAAATCAGCTCTGCAATAAAAAAAACGACTCCATTTTTAAAATGCAAGTTTTAATTTAAAGTATGATTTTTAATTTAATATCATCAAGTGTTTTTTGTTAAATGAAAAAATAGTTTTTTTGTGTTCCATTTTTCCGTGCTTTTCTCTAAAGTATACGATAAAACGTATTCTTTTTTTGTGATTACAACACCATCTATCAAGAATCGTAAAAAAGCTTGCGACAAAACCGACGTATTTTGTGGCCGATCCGAATCTACAATAAAACATGGGGGTTACTATTTAAAGCATTATGAACATTATAGTAGTAGTGGTTAATACCTCAAGAAAATGTGTTTAAATGAAAGAAAAAACTGAAATGTATCAAAAAATTAAATAATTTTTTTATCTTTACCAAACTCATTTTTAATAAAACCGTGTTAAAGTTGTATGGGTTCTGATGGAAGAATCCTTCAAAGTGCTCGTTTAATTAAAAATGCAATGTAGTTAAGCGGTGAAGGTATTAAGGAAAAACTTATTTTTATTTATTGTTATTTATGTAAAAAATATTATAGAATAAATTTATATAAAAAATTATATAAAAAATTATACTAGCCGTATAATTGAGACAATTATTTTAAAAAAATTACAACAAATTACGGAGAATTGAAATTTAGCAGTCATTACTCGAAATTTGCGGTTAAAATTAGAAACGTGGGAAACACTAAAATTGACAAACAAACATAACTAAACAATAACATTATAGATAGATGATATTGTAGAGGGAACGGGAGGCCAAAGCAAAATCAAACATACCCGAGTAGTAAACGCAACAAAATAAAATTAAAGACTTTCAAAATATATGCATTAAAATTAATTGCGTAAATCTCTGGTTTTCCAATTTAGAATGCCTATACGGAAAAAAATATATAATATATACCGTATTTCATAACGATTTCAGGATAGAATTGCATTTATAATAAATATTCTTATTACAAATATTATTTATATAAAATATCAATTAATATATAATATATTAAAAAATGTACATTAGGAAACCAACCATCCCATGATTCCTATATTGTTTCTTTCAGTGTAATAATTTATGAATTATTTTTTAAAAATCTATTTTCATTTATAATAGAGAAATAACAGATTATTAAAATCAATGTCGCTATTGAATTGAGTGGGTTCAATTATTAAATACATTTTTTAAAAATATTAAACATATTCTTTATTTGTTTAGTTTGATCACACGTTTATCCCTCAAAATATTCCAAACTTTATGGACACCTCGTATAATTTAAGCATCGCGCCGAAATGTATGATTTACATATCTAAATTGCAAATAAGGAAAATAATTAATTCATTAGATTAACAACTCTATAAAAAATGTTTGACAATATATGATGAAATGATCATTTTTTAGACTCGTATTATCTTTATAAATAATATAGTGATATTTAAATTACGTGACATATAAGAAATTAAATTCATACCTAAATTGGCTATACAGTTATCTGGAATTCTCATTTTCCATTTCAATTTATACACTCCGTGGAAACAAGTTCGCTTCGAATGTAATTTTGAAAATTGCTCTCGCTTATGTTTACATAATTTTAGTACAAGATGTAAAATATGATATTTTGAAATTTAAAATAATTCGTAAAGAATTCATCACACGAGGTAAGTTCGGTTATGATGGATGACTGTGCTCTTACCGCGGAGTATAAAGCTCGGGACAATTGCGCAGCTATTGTGTTCGTAATTCATTAATCACTGCTGGTATATGGCGCGAACACACGAGCAACAATTTCTCACGTGAAAGGTTTTCATGTGCCATTCGTAAATTGTGGCGTTGCGTGTGCGTAAATGCATTCCCAAAAGTCTTTCGCGGAAACACAACCGTTATTCTCACTGCAATTCGCAGACATCAGTGTATGGGAGCAAACATTTTCAGAAAATCCTAATATTACAATACTTGCGCATACACCTTCAAACAAATAAATATATTCTTTTTTACTTCGGAATATAAATTGCGTATAAACTGTAAAGATTTCTGTTTGACGAAATAAAAAGATTGTATTTTTCTATTCTCTATATAGAAATGCGCGAGATTGAGTAATATTTACTGACGCCCGAATATATCAATATTTGTGGATTTTGCGTTGAAGTAATTTTTTATGTATAACTTTTGGTTATATAAATGTATTTTTCTTCAAACATGGAATGTGTATCAAGGCTCTTTTCAAAAGATTGATACGATCATGGAAACCAAGCAATAACGTCATGTGTTATTAAGCACTTACGTTTATGAATACCCGCATCGGAGTCACCTGAAAAAGAAATATTATTTTTATCTGAATGATATAAATTCCGATGATAAGTAACTTTATTATTATTTGCAGATAAAATTCCGTATTTAAAATCGTGGTGTGGGATATGAACGTTCATTACGAATAACTCTAATAAAGGTACGTGTGTTATTCCGATATATCAAGTGCATAAATGAAATAGAAAATGAATGTTATGTAATGCGTTATTTCTGCATTCAATTACTGTGTCATTCCTTGTAAATCTATTAAGCTGAGGTGTAAACTTACTATTTACACAAATATGTTCAATTCTTAACACAAAAGTAAGCTCGCTCGATATACGTTAAGGGCAAAGTTTTCACTTAGATACTAGAAATATAATTAATATTTAAAAGTGTATCCGAATGTTAGTATACCGATGCAAACAATTGAAAATAAAAGAAATATCTTCATTTATTTTTTCTGTATTAAAATAAATATATATATAATAGTATTTTGTGTATTAAGTGATTGCAACTAAAAACATTTATCGAGCTTTTATTTAATCAGTTTTTATCCGATAAAGATAACATGATTAATGTGCATTCAGTTTTAAATATTTTAGTTTTCGTTGTACTCTGTATGAATTATATAACATTTGTATATGACTATTAAATTTGCATTCTACTATGTTTTCATTGAAGGAACTGAGCATAAAAAATTCATATTACATGAAATTTTTTCACTGAATAATAATGAGAATTTATGTCATGATTATTTCATAACTAAATCTTAAGAAAATCATAAATAAAAAAAGTATGTGCAATATTAAATTTTATCTTTTTGTGTTATTTACTTTTTATTTTTGTTTCAGATTAAAAAAGTTAAAAACATATAATAACGAATACAAATTGCTTACTCGTCATAACATTATTTATTTCATATGATTATTATATTTATCGTGTATTATTTCTTATTTTGTAATAAAGTATTACAAGGTTTTAATATGGAATGTTTATATATTATACACAAATATATTATAATTCGTAAACCGATATATACTTGAAAAGAATATAATAATTACTATGACTTATAATAAACAATGTAACATAATTTATTTAAATGATTATGAAGCGCGTTGATCTAGATCACTGCAAAAAATATATTATCTTTTAAATAAGTCACTTTTTTATTTTAACAATAATTTGATTGTTAAATCTCTACCCGCGCAGAAAAAAAAAGTAAGGTAACTGGAAAAAAAAATCAGGCAAAAATTTGGCAAAGAGGCTGGCAAGTATTGAATATAGATAAGGCAAAATGGTTGGATAATGATCGCGAGCCATATTA
>JABFQC010006025.1:0-11108 GCA_022817085.1 Psilanteris sp. ZL-2020 | reverse complement strand
TGTAAAACAGTACTGTGTCAGTGGAAATTCCAGTACTAAATCAGTACAAATGTACTATTGGGCCTTAGTATAATCGGTGTTATCACTCCAGAGTTGGGCCAGACTAAAATGGTACTGACTAACTGTATTGGCAAGTCTGGTATGGGTACTGTGCCAACATTGTGCCATGTTAAATTTTCCACCTGGGTATATTTATATATTTTGACAATATCAAGCGTAAACATATAAACTTAACTTTGTAATCGGTTTAGTATAAACACAACAAAGCGTACAGTTTGGATCTATTTTGAAATGGAGTACATTTTAAATATATTCACAGCCTTATTTTTCCCGTGTATACACTGTAAAAACAGGTGTCTTAAATTAAGGCACTTTTTTGTAGAGTTGTTCACTTACAAAATGAGTTTAGCGACTTATAGTAAGACACTCGCAAGACGCCTTAGTATTTTAACTAATAACATTAAAGATATTATTATAGATGTATACTTTCATTTATTCTTTTATATTAACTAAAAATATAAGTTCTTATTACTTTTAATAAATAAAAACACCGAATAATAATTAATTTCAATTCAGGCGGTTTTGAACGCCTTATATTTCGGTGTCTTAAATCTTCAAAATGGCTTATGCGTAAGGCGTCTTTTCGTATAAGTCATATACCGCCTTCATTTAAGGCGGTGGTGTCTTAAAATAAGGCATTCAAAAGGTTCCTGTTTTTGAAGTGTATTGTCGCGGGTGAACCGGTGAACCGTGTGCCACTCTGACTGTTATAGTTTTGTGTCCGATTTGGGCATACAGGACCGCGATAACCAACCTATTTCGGGACGGCAGTTAGAGATGATGGTTGCGCAAGGACGAATGAAATGCGGTCACGGCGCACGGACAGTCAAAAATAATTTGAATAAAAGTCTTACTATCGCGGCGGCGGCAGCGGCGCAATAAATGAATCCTTCAGGGGTAACCTGGAGGAACAACGGCAGCTGGTGCTGGCGTTCACCTGTACTCGGTGTTGGTGTCGGCGTCCATAGCGGCATATGGCACGTCTTGCAGTAGTTATAAATTATATAAAAATATACAAGAATATTCGTGTTGCGTTATGCGGCAAAACAAAACTATTTTATTAACGAGACAATAATGCATTCGCAGCGAAAATAAGTCGCGTATGTGCGACCGCGAATCCGAAAATTATCAAATTTAGACGGTCAGATGCCAATCGATCATGCGATCACGATTAACGATGGACATAGTCATCACTGATCAGTTGAACAAAATCTTTACAATATACACTGAGAAAAAAAATGTTTAACAATTTACTACAAAATATATCAAAACTGGACGATACGTGAAAATACAAGAAAAATTACTATTTTTCTTGTGTATTTTTTTTTTGTGTTTTGATATATTATATAGTAAATTGTTAAATATTTGTTTTGTCAGTGTTTTAAGTGTTTTCTCAGTAATTTTAAAATGATAATATTAAACATTTAATTGTATATCAACATTTTTCAAAATTTGTGTAAAATTACAGAAAAATATTAAATATTTTAAATTTAGTTGTAAATATTATTATAAAAATAAAAAATTCTCTTATATTTCATGGGAATGGAACTCGTGAACTTCAATTTACGCGCGTAAAAGTGTAAGTGACAATGCCGAATATATATTAAAACATTACAAGTCGTATTAACATACAAATTTTATTTTTACGGTGGTATGTATTGTTTTTGCAACAATAACAGATTTTGTTTAAATTTAGGCATATATTATGACATGCTTTGATTTTATTGGCATTGGGAAGTATTACAATTTAAAAAAATTACATACTTGTGTCTTGTTTTTATAAAACTCACTAAATAAACTGGTTATCTCTATTGATTCAGAGTTAAATTATAATAATATATTAAATATTATATAAAATAAAAACATTTAAACGTAAATATCATATTCTATATTCTAAACCACTCACTTGTTATTCTTAAAACTATTCATTGTTAATATATTCACGTGTGGTATTGTATGACATTATAAGTAGAAACTCCATGAGTTCAATTCCCGACTTCCTGCAGTGTTTTTTAAATTTTCTAACAATATGTAAAAATAAATTTATAAAATGTTTACAGAATGATGACAGTCAAATGTTTTACAAACATTATACTAACGATTTGAGAGGTACTATAGAAACGTTTATGCAACTTTCAGTAAAAAGTTTGCAAAATGTTTGTGCAACTTTTTGTTACGTTGAGGATAATAAATATAATGCTTTTGTATTACCTCATTTTTTCAAATCGCAACAGAAACTATCATAAAATTTAGAATTTGTATATAAAAGGAATGATACTACAAAATAAAAACGTAATGGAATAATTAATATACTAACCATAATTTTGACGAATATACTGCCTCAAAATATTATAAAATGAGATTTTTTGGAAAAGAATAATTCTCGACAATAAATTATATGTATAATTAAGCATCGGAATATCAGTTTTATTGTTTGCCATATTCATAACACCGTGTGTATCGCGTAATGAACATAGAAGTGTTAATTATGAGTATTGCATCTTAATAAAAAAAAAAACATTTTTTTAATTAAAAAACAATTATATACATAATTTATTTTATGGAGCGAAAACGAATGAATAATAAACGAACATATATAGTGGATATAGTTTTTGTTCAAATAATTCACGACTATAATTACTAAAGCAATATGAGCGTTGCACTAAACTTCACGTTTACTACTGAAATTCTATTATGTGTTTTATTTAGAACTGGCTATACAATTTAACATAAATTTAATTCACATATAAAACTTCTAATTGAATAGCTCAAGTATATATTTAATAGTAAGACATTTATTTCATATTTTCGTGCACAATTTAGATGTATTTTCATTTAATAAAGTATTTCATGTGCATATATTTTTAATTAAATAAATGAACGATATCATTAATAAAACGTGTTTCACTCAAAAGGTAGAATCGGTATTTGAAAAATATTTTAACAAACTTATAACAAAATATACATAATTATTTCGAATGTAGAGATGTCAAAGATCTCTACATGAGATATGGAAAATCAAATGCCGAAATAACATCGATCACCATGTTCTTATTCTTTCCATATCTATTGTTCATTTACATATTTACATATTTTACATAAGAGAATACAAATTTAAGATTTTGTCATCATATTATTATTATATTAGTTTTGAAAACTTTGAAGGGGTATTTTTAATTGTGACGTTGTTAGGAGATATATGGAGCTGTAAAAAGATTTTACAGTCTTTTTGTTAAACATCATTGAAAAACGAATAAATTTACGAAGAAATAATTTAATAAGATTACTGCTGGTACGAGCTTTTTACTATGGAAAAAGTTATACAAATCAAAATTAATTTTATTAATGATATTATAATATCATATTATAATATAATATCATATAGTTATAACTATACAATTTAAGCCTAATTATATAATAAAGTTCAAGATATACTTATATTCAAAAAAGCTATTTTAGACAGAATTTGTTAGATAAATTGTAGTTGTTGAGTATATAACCCTTTGTTTTGTACAAGAAGAGTTTTACACGGGTCTTATTTTATCGTCATCTGTCGCACTACATATATAGTAAAAAATGTTGCAGCTCATGTCTGTTATAATACTTAAACAATCTCTAAAAGGGACAAGTGTTTTTGGTGTTTTTGATTCAAACATTGTTATCGGTATTTTATTAAAAAGAATGTAAAATAAAAGAGCTAAATATACGATATAAATATTGTTAAAAGCTATACTATTAATTTGATTATATTTATATGTTTAATGATTGTAAGATTATTGTTTTTAACTACAGAATATTATATTTTATTAAATGAAGTTTTGATTCTATTTAATTATTGTAACCATGTCCTTTTGTTGATTAAATAAAATAAAATATTTGTTAATAAAATAAACTTTTGACAAACAAAATATTATTTATCAATATTCTACAAAATATTGTTTTGCGCGTTTGTTATATAATAAATTCGCTTTTCTGCCAAACGGGTGTACCCCGAGGCCAAATATTGTGTAAATAAATTAGTTATTATAATTGGCTAATTATTATACTGGATAATCAAAAAATATTGATTCGTAAAACATGTAAATAGTGTTTGATGACCGTTTATTTTCTTTCTGTATTTATTTGTAATAGCATTGTAATGCTTATTCTGTTATTGTTTGCAATTTTATATTATTCTAATGCATTCAAAATAATCAATAAACATTATTGTTTATACGGGGAAGTGATAAGTGTGACAATAATATGTAATGAAAATAAAAAAACAGATAAATATATAAAGAAAATATTGTCACCACCGCGAAGGTGGAATGATGGTTTATTAGTTAACTTGATAGATCGTCAAAAACCATGTGGAAAAACGTAGAGCCAGCGTATTTTTTTCGAATCATGAGCATGAATGAAGCAGTTCAATTTGTAAAACGATGCATCCTAGATTTTGTTAGTTGTATGAACTACGACGATAATCGTACAGTCGAAAGCTTGACCATTTCCCTATATTTTCAGCTGTAAATTCATTTGTGTTCAATTTAAAATCAATTAATGTTGGTTGCATATATTTTTGCAAACGTTATTTTCGAAACCATAATGACAATTTCATAAATAAATCCGATCGTAAATCACAATCCATTAATAATAAACTCCCGAGTTAGAGTATTTCACGATTTCAAATAATAATAATAATAATAAAAAAAACAATAAAAAAGGAGCATTCCTTCGAGCAGACTCGAAGTTTAAATTGAATTTAGACAGTTACATAATTTACAAAACTAACAAAAAAAGATCCAGTAATATAATCCAAATTGGATACGAAATTTGTTGATCCGCGGAACCGCCGAGGAACCGGATCAAGGCTTTTCGCATCCTCCCGTTTGCCGAGCACGAGGTTCGATTTGCAAAGCTAAGCGCCGCGGGTTTCGTTAATTGCGGGGACTACGGCGACAACGGTGCAGCGGAACGCCTAGCCGTTCTCCCCCTTTGCTCTCGGTTCACGTCGACGAGACGTCTGCGCAGAGCCAGAATCGCCCTACGTCGTGACGCCGTCTACTGACGGTCAGTTCGACACGTAGTGCCGCTCGACTACGTCATTGCGACGCGCGTTCTCCACCGCGTAAAAATCGGGCAGTGTTTCATGAATGAAAGCGCGCGATTCGACAGCACGCCACTGATTGCGTTTTTACTCCGAGACGCTGTGCGTAAACCCGTGCTCGTCGTCGCAGCCTTCGCGGGCATGGACCAGGCTGCCGAAAAGCGCGTGGACCCCTCCACCAACCGTTGATTCGCTCTGGCCTACTTAATGGTCACGTCGATGCCTTGCTAATTCGCGATATTAGCAGAAACATATTCAAAGTTACACGTACACGCCTGCCGCATGGTTAATCAATATTGATCCGCTGGCCAAGTTCGTCGAGTGGAATTCGCGTCTGGAGACGTTCATTGATTGGTGGTCGGTTGGCGAACGGATCCAACACGTGCCGATCGATCTCGACCGTACCTAGGTATGGCGCAAAACCGACTGCTAGCCGGGTTGCGACGATTATTTCTCATTTTAAATAGCCAATTAAGTAAGCTGCGTTGCTCAAGTTCGATTAACCCCCAGCGCGTTCGTCCCATCGTCGACACGTGTGCAGGCCAATCGTCACATTTATCCCACAGTCAGGCAATTGCTTTCGTTAATCGATTAACCGCGAGATCGGCCGTTATTCAATTAGTTGGCGAAAAGATTGATTTCTTTCCGAACTGATACGGTTTAATTGATTCGTTATTGGTTGTCGTAACCTTTGGACCCGACAACTAATTATTGTCCCCTTACTCGAGGTCAGAATCGAATTAAGGCTTTGATTAAGTTCAAAATATGAGCCAGAATGGCGCGAATGGCTTGGATTGATCAGAATTCGTACTTAGGTCAAGGTCGAAAACATGGATACCTCAATAGGTGCACATCGTTTTTACGTGACCTCAATTGCTCTGAGGATTTTCTTCGTAATAGTAATAACCAGTAATGATAATAATGATAATAACGACAGTAATAATAACGACGATCATACAAACTAAGTTCTTATATATGGCTAGTCTTGGCTGGGGTGGAACAATATCTGCTTTTAACACAACCGTTCAACGAATTGTAAAAATGCAGTTTCTTGCTCGTCTAATTTTCTACATTTCTTATTAACGAATTCTAAATTAACGCAACCATCATCTTTTTCAATATCTATTGACTTATGGACATAATAAAGTATAAACATATAAATATAAACAAGGTAAAGTTTCTTTCGTGACTATATTTCCTATTTTCTACTTGTATGTTTCTAAAATGAATTAACTTTTTAAATTATTAGTTATTGCAAAACTTTTGTTCGTTCTGTGCTTTGATCTGTTTTATGTTTTATAATGTTTAGGCTCATTTACGTTCGTCTTTATGCAATAAGTTACCAACGTCAACATTATACTTCTTTAATAAACATAGTAAAGATTTTAATCGCAAATTTCAACCACGCCTGAAGCTCTTATCATATACACCCTTCGCTTAAGCGTGAAGTTGAAATTAAATACTTTCGACTTTTCAAATCAAACTTTTGTTCTCATTAAGATTCTAGTGTGCAAATAATAATATAAAATTAATCCAATTTGCAATTTGTTTCTGTATTCATAAATTTATTGCGTTGAAAAAAGATTTTGACTGTCATATTTGTTATTTGAACTTGAATTTAGAAGATACATCTGTTACTTGATAAACAAGTTTTTCCATATACCAAAATAATCTTTGATCATCTAAAATATTTTCGCAAAATTCAAAAGTCACCACACCATTGAACGAAAAGGAAATTTTATCCACTTAATACCGTTTTATTTTACAATAGTGGAAACAGTAAACTTTTTATGTCATTATGTATTAACGATAAAAGAATAAAATAGTCTTTATGGTAATAAATTCCATTAATAATTGCACATTAAGCTATATCGAATAAATTATTTTTAAAAATTTTAACAAATGAAAATATACACAAAGTGCTATAATCATTATTAATCTATACATATGGAATTCTAAAACGTTTAAAAACGTTATTGAATTATAATATTCATATGCATTTTTCTATCTTAAACCAAGCTTCAGTTCATGAATGCGTTATTTCACACACCATTCATGGATGACTCAAATTTGTGTAATCCTTTTGAATAATGAGCCGGTCATTAATTTATCACATTAAAACACTGGTTAAAGTTAAACAAAATTGCATAATTGTTTAATTGAGTCAATTTGAAATAAAGTGGGTGGTCTCGGCGTACTAGCTTCCTGTTGCATTAGTAAAAACCAAGTACTTTCATTTTTTTGCTTATTTTTGCGAGCGTATTTGAGCGTTACGACTCAAAATGAAAAAGTCGAAACGTGACTTCGCGAAGCGTAATGGTGTCAAGTGGATTTTGCATAATCGTTGTAGTCGTCATTTGAAAATGGATGAGATGAATGTACGTATAGTATAATCGTCCAGTACGAGTAACTTGATTGTGCACTTTCGATTGAATTAAGAAACCTACGAGAAATTCGGCAGTTGTTTCGCAGAAATTATTTCGCTGTCTACATCAAAATCCGATTTCTCTCTCGTATTTCGTTTTAATCAACTTGGATTGTGGTTATTCCATTTGTTTGACTAACAAAAGTATTCGTTTTTAATGTATTTAGTAATTAATGCTTGTTCTTCCGGTGCATGGTCTTATTTGAAATAGAAATATATACTTGTTGCAAGTGCAGTAGTTAAGTGTCTATTGGAAAATAAATGTCAAATGGGCTAGCAAATCATATATGTATATATATATTGACAAAGTATATCATTGTCATTATATTAATTGAATGTGTATATTTACACAATAATGTATACTAAAAATGACGATTTAATGTTAATCTTGCTGAAATTTAAAATCTATAATTGAATTTTAAATTTAATTTTGTTCATTCGAAAAAAATGTTATAAAATATTTATAATATTATTAATTATAAGAAATTTATTTTTTTCAATTTAATTGATTATAAATTTTCTGAAGAAAACATTGTATAAAATTTTGTTTAACTTATTTTAATCAATTTATTTTTGTTATTGTATGATAAATTGATATAAAAATAGGTTTATCGAAAAATGCTGAAGATATCATTACAAAAATTTTATATGCATTGTAATGATAGAATAACGACTGAAATATTCATGAATCATCGTCAATGAAGATTGATAAGTAACAAAGAAGAATTTTAATAAGAAACCAAGTTATTAAAAAATTATCTGCTCTGGAATAAATGGTATAATTTTGTACAGAAAGTATCGTACTTTCAATGGTATATTTCAGAATAAAAAATTGTTAATATACTGTTACGATATGCTATGCATCTCGTATACGCATATATATATTATTATTATAATTAAAAAAATAATATAGCCCTAAAACTGCAGAAAACTATTTTAATATTAATAAATAATTAATAAACTCATAAGATTCATTTTAACATGAATCTTATATTTGGCATTATTCATATCATTGTTAATAACTTATATAACTAACTAAAAAAAAACAAATATTGAATAAACTTTATAAACAATTAAATTGTTAAAAAGACAAATAAAAATTTATAATAAATATTAAAAACTTTTATTTAGGAAAGTACGATATTAAAACTGTTATGTAAAATTTTTTAATTTATTACTCTTTATTAGCCCAAACTTTTGAAACGTGTTATGAAGATTGTTCAGTGTTCAGAAAACACGTTATTCTTTTTCAAAAAACGTATATTTCTACAATATTAGAATGTATCAGAAAATATGTTTATAGAAAATTCTAGAATGGCCTAGAACAGATGATAATGAGTATATAAACTCGAAAATTTGTGTACAAGCTCTCTTAAGAATTCATCCGTTTTCCCATACAGTTGTCCCCGCGTGTTAATTTAGGTCTGTTCGTTTTTCCGATTATCGTAAGAAGAGCCATCGGGCACGCTCGGTGTCCGGTTCTAAACCCCCCGTTATATTCGAAGCAGTGTAATTTTACTTAATATTTAATGTTATAACTTTGTTTAGAATAAATTTAGAAAGCTAAAACCTTTGTTCTTATCAACTAGAAAATTCCCTTTCCCTTCATATTATCAGTTTCCGAGATAGTATTAGGGTGTAATGGGTTATTTTTAATAACTAATTATTGTCCTAACCAATGTTGCATCTCACGATGTAACAATACTTTATATATATGTGTACATAAAATTGACGCAAATCAACTAATGTTCGATTTAAATAAAACGAAAGTTGCAGGATTTATTGAACGACTTATGTCTCTTTTGAATATTATGAAATTTCTACTCTTAATAACCTTAATATTTTAAATTGATAATTAATTATATATGTTGAAGTTAATTTTGTCTGTACATATTTTATTTTATTTATTACAGAATAGATAAAATTAACTTCCTTTGAAGATATATTAAATTGATAATAAATTCTTCGAACATTATTTCAAAATCGAGGTAAACGTTTAAATTTCAAAATAGTTGGAAGAATACTACTGTAGTCAATCGATATATTTATTTTGAAAATTTTTAAGGATATTTTGTGACACGATGTCATTCATTTTTATATTTTGAAATGAATGCTTTTATATAAAAACATTAACATCATTTTCAGTAGAAACAAAGTAAATAAATATACAGCTACATATTATACACCAAGGAAGTAAACTAGAAAATTGGAAATTAGAATTCAATTAATAAATTTTGTGACATTCACAAAGTTTTGGAATCATCAAATTATTGTAATTTTAATCTTACATATTATGAATGCACTGAGAAAAATCAAACATGAAAAATTACTAGTTATAAAACAAGCTTGGATTTTTAAGCGAAAAACCGTAGAATTTACTATATTTTCTGCTAAAAAGACCAAATTTTATGGTTTGTCGCTCAAAAGTCCAAGATTATATTATAAATAGTAATTTTTCATGTTTGATTTTTCTCAGTGTGAAGTCGTAAAATTTTAAATACTTAAAATCTTTGCAACTTTTGCAACTTTTTCAAGTCGTTTATACTTTATTAATTACGAGTAGGGTGACGGATTTTACATTGTGTTAAGGACGACTTTAGCATCAGTAGTTTGGGTGTGCGATAAAATTACAGAGGAAGATGTACGTCGTTGAAACTAACGTTTTCAGAGATTTGAAAACAGATCCATGCAAATGAAGACGATCCATCGGGGGAATTTTTGTCCCAAACATTCGCTGTACTAGAATCACTCGTGTTTTACATAAAATACACATTCTCATATTCCTCAGTGGATTCCGGTAACTTTTCTATTCCAAAAATATAATTTATCTTTGCATTACAAAATACTAAAATTTCAAAATTTATTCTAAAAGAAGAATTTGAATAAGTAAGTTTGTCAACATTTGAAACTAGAGTTATATAAACTATTGAAACTTAAACATACCTTAATACACATTACACGAGTATATCACATTTGTGACAATATTTTCAAACAATAAATATATAACTAGTTGTATGTCATGTGTATGAAAGTGATGCATTGTAATAACATATGTTTCAATTGGGCAATAAATCTCATTTATAGCAACGTATGTTTTGTTATATTTGATCCAATACATGACATAAATCGAAATATCAGTACCAAATATCTATACATATATATATGACATGTATGAAGATATTAAGTTATTTCTTAACAAATATTTGTTTGTAAACGGTTTTGAGGACAAACCCCATTTGTGCGACTGTTATGTATTTGCAAAATTGTTTTTTTGATAAAACGCTAATCCGGGGGGGGGGGGGGGGGCGCAGCCCCCCCGCATATTTTCTACAAAAAAAATAAAAAAATAATTTAAAAACTACAAGCCCCAAAAAAAAAAAAATTACGACCACACAAAAACCGCTCCTCTAATCCCTTCGACCCCAGCCTCCCACATCACACCCTGTCTTTCTTTGCGTCCATTCCCACACAACCACACAAAACACTAGACCACATATCCATACCCAGCAACAATGCCACACAACAACAGCACACAAA
>JABFQC010006024.1:0-11108 GCA_022817085.1 Psilanteris sp. ZL-2020 | reverse complement strand
AAATAATTTCCTATGTAGCTACAAGCGTATTTAAGCATGTGGATATTCGACCCACCCGTTACCACCCCCTCCGCCAAAATGGGGGGGTAAAAACTCATTCGAAACACATTGAAATCGCGATTGCGCTGGAACTAATTGACGAAAATCCTTGAAAATAATTTCCTATGTAGCTACAAGCGTATTTAAGCATGTGGATATTCGACCCACCCGTTACCACCCCCTCCGCCAAAATGGGGGGGGGGTAAAAACTCATTCGAGGTAGTGAGAGAAATCTTATTCAATTCGTGTAATATTGGGGTAATAAAAGTAATCCATCGGTTATATATACTATTATTTATTATTATATGATATACAGAGATCGTTGTTTATGTTTTTATTGTGTAGATGATAAATCTATTCAGTCCATTTTTTTTTGTGCATTTTGTACTTGGTGATTCATTGCTTTATCATATCTGTAAAAAGAAGAAATATTAGTCTATTATAATTAATATTATCAGTGTATATTGTAAAATCATATATACCCTTCGGCATAGGCCTTTTTTATGGCTTTTTTAGCCTCGACCGAAGCCCGCGCTAAACGCCTCTGAATGTATTTGTCGGCTCGGGTTCGTTCTTTATGTACAATTTGGGCCCTTTCCCTTTGTTCGAAGCGATAGTTGCGGCTGGAATATCTGTTGCTGTAATCAAATTTTCACACATAATAAAAATATTTTAATGATTGCTGTGTATTATGATATAGAATTATTATATATAACGTATTCTGGACTTTTTACCTTAATTGTGTATGTCTATTTTGCGGAGGTCGCCGACGAGGCTCATGACGCCTATCTTGCCCGTATGGCTGCCGTCTATCTTGCCGGTATGGCTGCCGTGCATGTGGCTGATATCTATGTCGTTGTTCTGATGGACCTGGAGGTGGTGACATCATATTTAAATCGTACGCTGTCCGCGCCAGACTAACTAAGGATCGGAAATTCTTTTCCCTTTCGATCGCTTCTTCTCTCCTCAGGGCATGTTTTCGACCTCCTCGCTTATTTTTATCTAAAAAGTTAACAATGCATTTGTATTGTAATAGAATAAATAATATTATAATACTATATTTCAGATTATTTTGAATTATACTACTTACTTTTTATAGCATTATCGTCTCCATATATTTGTCGATTCATTTTGATTGTATATTTAAATGTCCTGTAACTAATTATAAAAGTTAATCTTAAAAAATGTAAGTTAATTTCATCGCGATATTAATAAAAATAACTATAAATGTTTAAAAAATAAAATGACACTATTTTTGAAAAATTTGTAGTAAGTTTGTAGTAATACAATACACCAAATTTTTTCAATAAATTAACAATAACAACATTATTATAAACAAAATATTAATAAACACACAGTACACGAGAAAAATGCATACATATTATATACAATGACTCGATTATTATAAAGTATATCATACGATATTTGTATAAAAAACTTATTTTACAATAGATCACTACAAATTATACCGTATATATTGTTAATTAAAAATAACTGGCAAAATGAGAAAACGGGAGTTTGGATGCATTTTAAAAATGCATCTTTCGTTGTTTAAAAATTTATAAATATTAAAAGTTAAAATCTTATAATCTTTTTTCTCAACTTATTAAATAATAGATCACTACAAATGATTTAATATATATTTTTAATAAAGTAGTTGCAAAATGAAAAAGGGGTGTTTTGCAATAATTTATAATATTTGATTCTTTAACGAGTTTTGAAAAAAGATTTTATGATTTTAATGTTTAAGATTTGTTAAATTGAAAAAACGAAACTTGCGTTTTTAAAATGCAGCAAAACTTCGGTTATTTCATTATGCAAGTTATTGTTTTTTAAAAATATATAAGAAATAATTTTTAGTGATCTATTGTATTACTACAAATTTACTACAAATTTCATAACAGTCGTTGAATGTTTTTGTTGGTATTTAAAGTATTTTAAATTATTTTGTTAGCAAAACATCATTTTTTTTAAAAAAAACGTGCACATAAATAATGATTTACACAACAAATTTACTGCGAATTATGGAATATGTGTAATTTTGATTTTCAAAAATTGTTTTGCTAACTTTACCTACGTAAAACTATTAATATAGGATTTTGTTTATAAATTGTCTATAACAAAACGATAAGATTTTTATATAAATATCTTTATTGTGCGATTTTCACTATTTAATATAATGCACTATTAAAATAATGCTTAAATATTTTCATCAAAAAAACTTTCAAATTATATTTGCTTAGGCTCGGTCTCCTACGTTTGAGTTTGCGAGTTCGAGTTTAATTTAGAAATTTTGATAATTTTTCCAGACCGTATACAGTCATTAATCAGACAATATACAATCCAGGTCATCGGGAAAATTTTCTTACCAAAAATTGTCTGGAAACGCGCCAAATCCAATATATTTCCAACTAATATCCAGAATGCTACCAGAATATAACCAGTTATTATCCACAACATATCCAGACAATTTTTTCGGCTCAGGTGCTTACAATAAATAAAAGAAAACACCTAAAGTTTCATTGTCCAGTGTTATTAATGCACATTATTATAAAATGTTTTACAAACAATGGAAAATAAACTTTAAAATGTTTAGTATATATGATTTAATAATATATACTAATATCTTTTATTAAATAAAGGCACTTGCAAGCACAATATCCCCGAGGTAACCAATATATCTAATACCCTTTCTTTTTATGTAATTGAGTATATAAATAATATGGCGATTAAAAAAATTATCACCAATAACTATATCATTAATTGAAACAATATTTCTGGGATTTTATTTCTCAAATCACATCAAAATACACTTAATAAATTTAGATAAAGGAAAACTTAACAATATCTATGATAAATTTCTGATAACTTAAATGTTTCATCATATCAAATATTAACGATCATCATTTTCACATACGTACCTATTTTTTCACACATAAAATACAAAGTCATTCAAAATAACAGTAACTCAAATATAAATATAAAAAAACGTGGTTTGTTAAAATTCAAATATAAGAATAAATCATTTTTATATAATATAGTAAATGTTATTGTTATTTTATAAATAATACATTTTTATTTAATATATCGTTTCAATGTCGACATTTATTTATGCACATTATGCTAAAATATTTTATAAATAATGAATAATAAAACTAATAGAGTAGTTCTTATATGAACTGTGACGTAGTTTTAAATGGATATAGGTTTATGCTAAAACCTCATTTATCAAGTATACATACCTATAGAGCAATTATAATACTTGTAATATTGTAATATTATAATACTTCGTATATATTGTAAACATACCATTTACTTAGAAAAATATACATGCTAATAATTTTACATTTTATAATAAATTGTTTATAATATATTATACAACAATTTATGTATACTAAATTAGTTACGGGAATATAATGTTTATAGTAGAGGATAACACTTTTTATCGTAAAATTAACCTGTATTACATTCTTTATAGTAAATTAGTTTAATTGTTACAATCAGAATTTTATTTTGATTAATAATTCAAAAAAAAATTTATAATAAAATTGAAGATATATTTTTTTTCAATTAATTAACAGCATTTCAATTAATTATTTCGTTCATATAGTACTTTCCGATACGGTATTACTGGAAATAACGAATTATCCAAGTATTGGTAGCTATGAGCATAATGTTCTCGATAAAACCGTTGATTCTAAGAAAACGTACCCAAAAATACCACTTAATATGAAAGTAACTTCCACAATTGTATACATTAAAATAAATGACATATAAATAAATTATTATACACCGAGAAATTGAATATTTACTATAAAATAATCCAAACTGGATGTATACTTGCCAATCTTGAAATTTTCGTACAAATTATAGAAAAATTTACTATAAACAAAGCAGAATATAATGTAAACAATGAAGAAAATATATTATGTTCATGACACTTTTTTACAATATTTTATAGGACTAATTCAAGGTTTGCAAGTATACGTCCAGTTTGGGTTATTTTACATATTTCAAAGTTTAGTTCTTGAAATTTCGAGAATTATATGCGTATACTTGAACTAAAAACAAACATCGCAGTAACTTTATTTTCATAAAAAATAAGAAACTTTCTTATAATCAATTTAAAAGAATGTTGCTTTCTTATAGTTGCAAATTAAAAATTTTTTTGGTGAAAATATTTATGTATTATTTGGGAGCTACTAAATTGTGAAAACCGCAGAACAATACAAATATTTACTATACTATACTATGTTCATGAAAATCTTAACGTCCAATTATAAACAATTTATAAACAAAATCATATATTTATAGTTTTACACTTTACAGTCTTTTTCATGAAAATAATTACGTAATATTTGGGCATAAATGATATTTATGTATATAATAAAATATACATAAATAAAAAAAAAAATTTTCATGTTCAGATATTATTTTGTTATAAAAATCTATTAACAGTTTCATACTATTCAGACTTTTTTTAGGAGAATATTAATGAATTATTTAGTATTGGACTACGACAAGAGCATAAGCTAAATTATATGA
The DNA here is from genome assembly GCA_022817085.1 of Psilanteris sp. ZL-2020. Lineage (NCBI taxonomy): Eukaryota > Metazoa > Arthropoda > Insecta > Hymenoptera > Scelionidae > Psilanteris > Psilanteris sp. ZL-2020. Next base: position 6,524 of record JABFQC010006024.1, on the reverse strand, counting down.
AATTTTGTTACATACAATATAAAAAAATTTTCATTACTTATATTTGCAAATATATAAATTAAGATTATATATATATAAATTAAGATTAGCCGCATGGCTATTGCCGCTGCATGAAAAACGAATGTCATTTCCAAATGACAAACGGAGCTATTATAATATTAAAAATAATAGTTTATTAAGGAAATAAATTTGTGAATGTGTCATTATTTTTTAATATATTACAAATCAGCATAAAGAAATATAATTTTTTTTACGCATAAAGTGATATGCGTATATTGAACATATTGTATATTGTACAAACTGTTCACAAAACTATGCCCGAGGTACTATACACCGTAATAGTATTGTTTGATCATGATAATTACGAATCTCTTGAAAGTAAATAGCTCCACGACGGAAGTACATAGGACAACACTAAAGAACACATAACATCTATACATTTTATCTGTAACTGAGATTCAGTAAAAAAAGAAAGCAATGTTTCCAAAATGCAAATATATAAATTAAGATTCGACGACGATGTATATACAATATAGAACATTTTCATTTACTCTGACGAAATTTTAATGTTGTCGCAGGAAAGAAGTAATTAATTAAATGTATTTTATATATGGGTATAAATATATATATTCAAATACTATATAAAAATGTCTGTTTAATGATTATTCTGAATTTAGCGAAATTTACACTTATGCAAGAAAAATTATGCTTTGTTTACGTTACTAAACACTGAAAAGTATAAATATATATATGTGGGTCTATGAAAAAATACACAACTGGCAAAATACATAATGTTGTCAAGTACAACTATATTCATTATAAATATAGATATACATAACCTTATTATGTATTTCGCCTGTTATGTATTGTTTCATAGGCCCATATATATATATATATATTGGACCAAACATTATGGCACGTACAGAAAATTTAACACGAACATTTGTATTTTTTGTTTATATGTATGGACATATTTTATGAGTTTAACAAGACTGGTTGCCGGTATGACGAAATATAATTTCTTTTCCCAAATAAAAGTATAGAAAGAAATATAATATTAATATTTTGTTTAAAAAACGTAAACCGTATATGATTTTTTTTGTTTAAGACTAAAGTACTTCTTTATTTATTTTAGCTTTTAAATATTTAGTCAGAATATACTAATTCTGTACAAATATTTGGTTGGATCATCACTTGTTTAAATTAAACGTTTGGATATTATATAAATTATACAACTTTTTGATTATTGTAATATCTTTAATCTTTATCTGCTAATCCATTCGCATATAATAATCAGTAATATATATATATATTTATATATATCATCCGTTTAACATATAATTTAACGTTTACAGTTTCAATTTAAAATGTTAAAATAAAATATATATTATATAAAATGATTAGTAACACAGTGCACAGTGCACTTATTTAATTTATAATTAATTAATATTTTATAAGTTAATTTATAATTTATTTATATCAATATATAATGAGAATAATGTAAAAATATAATAAAGAAGAAATATGCTCCAAAATGTATAATGTATAATAATACAAAACAACTTACGCTTCTGTTGACTCTTGCACGGACGTTTACAAACTAACAGGTCATTCAACTTATAAACCATTATATATTGTATGTAAATATAGTTTCTGAAACGATTTTCAGATATATATAATATGTCAAAACGAGAAGTAATATATTATATATTAGTATAGATTAATATATAAAATTGATTAAAAACAATAATTAATAAAACTTTATACGGTACGCTGTTATTTCTTACGCGCATCTTTATTTAAATATTAAATTATTTAAAATAAATTTAAAATCGTAGTGTAAGGAATCGTGTATTGTTAAAGTTTAAGTGAAATAAGTGCGTTTAATTATAAAACTTTTTGTTTCTTTCAATTATAATTATATATATATATATATATATATATATTATAATCAAAATGAAATTGTTAGTAATAAAAAATAAATTAGTGGAGTTGTTCTGTGAAGAAATTTGTACGCGGGAAATAGATGTCGATGATGTAGATTTTTTAACAACGAATGTCATAAACAAGGTAGATATTTATATTATTATATAATTATTAATTGTATTTAAGATTTTAAGAATTAATATTAGAATTATCGTTAACAATTTTATTTTTAAATGTATGTATTTTTTGTAAGAAAATAATCTCCCGAAATTTATCTGAATTAATATATATAATAATAATTTAATAAATAAACAATCCTGTATTAAAAAACCTTAAGACCGTTACAACAGAACTAATGTATAATATAGAACCTCCTTAATACTCATCAAACCCCTGCAAAATTGATAACAAATTATTTGTTAAACTTATAAAAATGTAATCATAAACAAATGCCAATTGTTTAGAAAACATGATTTCTTGTTGTATCGGTAACTAATTTTAAAATGACATATTATAAATATACTTGAATCAGAATTGTATTCATGATGAAATTCAAATTTTTCAAATTTTATTAGTTGAAAATTCAATAAAATAATTAAATATTTTATGCAACTGTTAGCTGTGAAATGTTTTAGCTATTATCTTAAATAGTACAATCACGAAATTGAATTACAAATGAAATTCATAATTTTCAATTACGATGATAACTTTGTTGATTAAAAATTAAGACTGCATTTATTAATTCACTGTGAGTATTGCAATGACTGCGTTATTAAAAGATAAAAATATGTATCATGGTAAGTTCGACAAAGATGCATAACTATTTTCAGGAACTACAGTAAATTAAAAAACGCTGCATGAATAAAAATTAATTAAAGTTTAGTAACTTTTTATGGTAAAGGAAAATAAAATTTATTATTATAATAAAAATGTTCAATTAATAATATTTTAATCTATATCTTAAGGTGGTTCTGTTTGCCATTTTGACAAATATTGCAGATTTTGATATATTTTCATTAATTATAATAATTAATATTAATTCTTCTCAATTCAGAAGAATGTTATTCTATTAGAAAAATGTAAATCATTATTTAACCCATTAAGGCCCAAGCTTCCCACAGGCATGAAGGTCCAAAACTGAATAAGGGATTCATAGCATGAACAAAAAAAAAGTTACTCCTATTTTTTTTTGCAATTCCATTTGTTTAAACATTAATTGTTTAAACAATTGGGACAAAATATCGAAATATTAAAAAAAAAACAATGGCAATCGATTCTATGTTGAAAATCAATAACTGTTTGCTCGTATCACTTTTTCGAGTCGACCAATTGTTTATCCGCAATTTAAATTTTAAACAATTACATTGCCAAAAGTGGCTTCGCACAAGGATAGGCTATCGTAAATATGATCAAACTAAATACGGGATTCATAGCATAGACAAAAGAAAAGTTATTGGTCATTTGGCTATATTATCGATAGCCAATTTATATATTCCGAGGTAGCATAATATTGACTTGTGTTATATATCAACTATTTTATTGTAAACCTAAAATTTGTTGTATAAAAATAATCTCTCATGTTCAAAAAATGATATTAATAATTTATTCGTTATAAAGTTATTTGTAATTATTATATTGAGAAAACTAACCCTGTTATAAATTGATTTTTGTACAATTACAATTAAGTGGGTTCTCTCAGTCTCGTGTAACGGGATTAGTATGTATTATTATTACTTACTTTTATTCAATTAATTAATAACATTTAATTATTTTAGGATAATCTACATTTATGGGAGAATGCATTGTAATTAATAAGAAGCTTTTCTATTTCATATTTTTGACGTGGTAACGGAAGTGCTATTTTTATCACCTAAAAAACGACTTTCTTCATTATAGATTTAAAAATTTGTTAAAATAAATCTTTTAGCATAGAAATATATTCTCCCAATGTGAGATAATGTCCTAAAATAGTGGAAGAATTTATTGAATAAAATTAGCATAAACTATTTAAAATAGATTAAATCTGACAAAATCGCTTGAAGAACCACCTTAAACCGTAGTAGCTAAAAATTGAATTACAATATCATAAATTAATTATAATACAAACGTTATCTAAAAAATGTTTCAAACTTTTATTTTAAATAGTACTAGCTATTTCGAAAATAGAATTCTCAAGGAAATTCTTAATTTTCAACTTTGATTATCACTTTTTTTATTTAAAATTTTATAAAAATTTATTACAATTTAGTAACTTTTATCGATTAGGATTATCAATTTAAAAATTGTAATAAAAATGTTCTCTCAAAAATGTACTTATTAAACGCCAACGGTTTTATTTATTGGTTTAATGTTTTGGTTTCTAATAAATTTTGAGTTTATATAAGTTTTCAGTTTTGTTGTCTTTAAATTTCGAGTTTCTTATTAATATGTTTACAGTTTGGATGTTAAGCTGTAATAAGTTTTGTGTTTGATTTTGATTTTAATTTTTGGTTTTCGAGAAATTTTGAATATTTTACTTTTTCGGAATATAAATTTGATTCATTTATTGATATCACATATGTTTTAAACAGACATATATGATTAAATATTTTTCCATGTCAAATTTATTTTAATTTAGACGATTGTCGATATTCTTTGATAATATCAGAATTTACACTTAATTAATGAAATGGATGTTTCAGTGATAGCATATAGTTTTATTTAAGAATTTTATTTCCATATTCAGTGTAATAATATCCGTAGCTCGAAGTTATTTTACCTTATTAACGTTACGTTGGTTGAGTTATTTATAAAAATGTAAGATTGTACACGGAGAAAAAAGTATACCTACAAATTTATATATTTACCGTTTAAAATTACCATACTTTATAGAAATGCAATCAGAGATGTTATGTCCCAATTTAATTTCAATAAAGTACGGTAATAAATGAGTATAACTGATTATTCCATTTTTATAAATATTATACGTCTATTAATTTAGCAGCACCCAAATGGAAAAATGAAAAAACAAATATACTACAACACAAATATACTAGTTTTACACACCCGCAAATGTATTAAAGTAGACTGCAATTATTTAAGCACTTATAGTATTTTAAAATAAAACACTTAGATTTTCAGTGTAACGGCCAACTGAATTGCCAATATTTTGTACATTATTTAGAATAATATACTATAATGAAATATCTGTTTTAACTCAATATGAATCTAGTTTCATTAAAATCGGTTAATAATTACTATACATTTCAAATCAAACTGTTCTATTTTAAAATACTTTAAGTGCTTAAATAGTTGTAGTCTACTGTTAAACATTTACGGGTGTCTAAAACTATAGATCTCCATAAATGTTTTGTTTTGAATTACTACAAATCCTGAATAATGTTCTTTAGTTTTCATTAAAAATTGTTAAAAATTATTTTAATTCTTATATATATTTTATATTAAATATATTTTATTACATAATATAAATATGTTTTATAAAAATATAATTATAATAAAAAATATTAAATAATTAACAAAAAGAATAAATTCATATTTTTTAAAATATAATAAACTTACTAGTTTGTAAATATTCGAATGTTAATTCTGAGTTTTATGAAATAACATTAACAACAAATATATTATAACTGTAAACTATATAAAATAACAGTTTAATTGAAACAACATTAATAAATGCTGTAAAAATGTATTATTATTGTAACTTTTCGAATTCTTGAGACCTTCAGATATATGGTTACTATCATTAAAAGATTTCACCAATTCAGTCATCATTAGTCGTGACTCGAGGTAGATTAGCCAGGTTATGATTTTACTTTAACAATTTTTACAGAATTAGATGTCATACCTATGTGTATCTATGTATGTATATATATATATATCCTCTTTTGGGTGATGTTCCCGCTGGGGCTATGGTCTTAATTTGTTTTATGATAATTATTTTGTTTTGTATGCATGGTTCGAGTTATAGGTGAAATTATTTGCTGTGACCATAACCTATTACCACTCAAAATAGCCCTTTTCGTCGTCACCTTCACAGGCGTACCACGAACAATGCATTTTCTTGAGGGGTTAGTGAATGACTCGTGACAATTATCATGTGACCGTTCTCGTCATCGCCTTCACAGACGCATCACGAGCAATGTCCCAGTTAATTGTTGCATTCAATACGAGTTTGTTCATTCGTCCGTTCAAAAAAGAGGTTATGATCTCGTGAATGTCAAATTTAGCAATCCTGAGAAAACTGCGCCATCTTCACAGACGAGCCACAATTAATTCAGTCATGCCTTTTATTCGAATTTTGACAATCACTTTTTCAAATATTTCACTATTGAATCAAACCATGTTCATACTCACAAAATTTCGTATGTTTGTCAAACGTCCCACTGGTCACACTTTTTACTCGTTGATTTTTTTTTTTGTAAATTTTACTCGTGATGAGTTTATCACTGTTAATCAGAAGATAATAATGAATGAAATGCTTTTCAGCACCTCCTTATATACCAATTTTGAAGGTCAAGCTTATCAACTTTCTCTTTAGGAGCTTCCAGAAGCTTCGAATTACCGGAAGTTTGCAAAATAATAATTCCTTGAACATGAGA
>JABFQC010006023.1:0-11109 GCA_022817085.1 Psilanteris sp. ZL-2020 | reverse complement strand
ATGTGGACCACTAAAAGTCGATGTAAAAACCTTGCTAATAACATGAAAAAATTAATTAATCTATAAGACATGATTTATAAGACAATTTATAAGACATGAACAGTGATTTTGTTTTAACGCGCATTAACTGAACAAAATTTATTTTAATATGTTACCAACAATTTACGTGATCCTCCTTATTAATTAATTAATGCAAATACCAGGGCTTTATGAGATGTGTCTGACTAATTAAAAATCGATTATTTAAATTTATATGCAAATTGTTATTAACGAATAAATCATTATTAATTATATTTTAGCATATTGAGGTCAATACACTACTTATAGAATGTTTATACTCTGCGTGTGAATTGTCATTCCTCACTATATTGCATTCATATAGTTTGAATATGTAGACCGAATCAAATTTGAACAATTTTAAAATAGGTATTTTTTTACAATGCAAAAAATGTCAGTCATATACATATATACAAGAACATTTTACTTTTAAAAATATAGATTTCTTTTATTTGAAATTTAAAAAGTAAATCACACATATTGTTTATATTTATTATAACTTATTATGCAATATGTATATTAATAAAATAGTCTCAACTATAATAGATTCTCAAACGATGAAAGAAAAAAAATAAAAATTATCCTCTAAACAACTTATATTTACGTAGTCCTTCAAATGTTTTATTGTATATATTAAAGTAACGTGTGTAAATATATGTAATAAATAAAATAATTGTCATTAAAAGTTCTTTTCAAAAATGTAGTTAAAATGTAAGACTAGAATGAAAACAAACAAAAGTAAATAACCTAAAGCATAATGCTGAATTATGAATAATAAAACAGATAGTTATAAAATGTGTAAATCCTAAAATGGATGTAACAAATACACGCGCATGTTTCAATCTTTGTTGACAACGCTTGCAATTGCGAAGTCGCGCGTGCACGAACAATACTTGTTGCTGCGGGATGTGTGGGGAGGAGGTGGGCGCTTGAGAACGGAGAAACGCCCCTGGCCGGCTTGCGGCAACGGGCAAAGCGGCAGCGGCAGATCGGAGAGCACCGGATGAGTCGACTCTCGCGTGACTTGATCGCACATAAAGCAAACACCACGCAGGCGGTTGTTTGTTTCATTCGGTAGTTTGATTCTTATGAAGTAATGCTTGAAAACAAGACGCGAGTAGGCGACAATTCGCTATTTTGATAGTGCCGATTGAGTGAGCTTGACTGGGCGCACGGATTTTCGTTTTATCGGCGTTTTTCTGGCTTACAATTCGTGCTTAAATTCGATATATAAGAAATACTGACCCTGGCCATGGATAATATGTCCTACGAAGGTTTTCATACGTTTACTTGGTTAGCCGATCGTGTCGGACTACCAATTGATCAGGTAAATAATTTATTATTGAAATTTTTTAACAAAAAATGATTATATTTGATTTAAATTTATAAATAGTGTTTATAATACTAATATATTTACATATATAATTATAATTAATTTAGTTCATTTTGATTATTTCTTTTAAAAATGTTTAAATTTGTTTATTTTACATAAATATATTGTATTGAGATTATAATTATATTGTTTAGTCTAAAGTAATAAATACTTCATTGAAAGATTAAAGATCAAGTTTATTGTAATGTATTGTAATGCAGCAGGAGCATTTTAAATTAATAACTTATTACTGCTTTATATAGCTTAAATTATTTGCATTCCATCAAATGCCAAAATAAAATTGAACGAATAATCGACTTGTCATTTGCAATGTAAACAATTTACTGATCATTGTGAACAAAGAAACAATCGAAATAATTATATAAATTATAATTATATTATTTATTAACCTTGTCTTGTTTTATTGTCATAGATAAAATTAGATGGTGATAATTTTAATTAGCAAGAGTTAGTATACAACCCTATTATTTAATGATAACAGATAATAGATGATATTTAATTTCTTGTGATTCAATAAAAGCAGGATTTGTTTAAATACGAGTGAGAGGATAACTCAATTACTTATTGAATAAAAGGTGCACGAGTCACAGAATTATAAATAATAATGATATAAGAAATTCTTCAGTGAACTATAATAATTTTCTATTTATAGATTGTATTCACATTTAATTATATATCACAAAATAAATATTTAATAAATACATTAATTTATAAATTGATATTTTTATAGCATGATTTTGACAAATTATATATCTTTTTGTGATAGTAAACATTGAAGTTATGAGAAGCAAAGTTTATAGAAATAAAACTGTTTTTACTAAGTTTTTTTGATTATGTTGAATGACTTGCAGGACATTATACTGCTACTACTTGGGTTTTTCTAATAAGAGAATAATAATGATAAATATATTTCTTATTGTTAGCAATGGTTTGATAATACCGTTAATGCTTTCATTCTTTCATAAAAGCTATTTATTGTATTAATTATTGTATAAGTTTAAAATTTTACTAAATTACGTTATATATAGGACAATATGAAGAAATAATTATTTAATATGTATTGACATGTGCTAATGAATTAAAATGTATTTTATAATAATATTTAAATATTATATTATTATAATTTAATACAATAATGTCATGATATATTACTATTAAAGTAAAACAAATATACATTAAATATATAAATTAAAATTTAATATGTCGATAAACCTGTATAAGAGTTAAAGAATTAAATTAATAGAAGGAGTTTATCAATTGGTTTCAAAATAATTCACATGAACTACTTAGTAAGTAAGTTAATATATATATAATGATTCCACTTTATGAAATGACAATGCATTTATATTTAACATAACATAAAACATGATTTTCAGTAAAAAGTAAAATGGAAGAATGATGTTTAAATGTATAAATAATAACTATATAAAATATTATATATTTAATATATATATAAATAATATATTTTGATTGTGAACTTAAAAATAATATTTTGATGATTTGGTAGTAATGTTAATATACAATCATGTAATTTTAAATAATTATATGTCATAATATTAAATTTGCTGAACTAATTTACTATTACCTGATCATATGTTAAACGCATTACAGAAAATGTCATCACACAATCATTCAAGTACATACAAATTATCAACTGCTTTGTATCATCTATTATATAAGTAGAAAATATATACTCAGTCATGTAAAATAAAATTTTATAAAATTGATAGAAATTTATTGATGACTAAAAAGTATTTATAAATGAGCAATATACAGTTACAACAAAAATTAAATTACTTTCAAAATTATTTTTCTTTTACATAATTTCAAGTAAATATTATATATGCTTATATAAGTTATGTGAAATAAAATATTTGAAAGATCATTAGCCTTTGTTTGTTGTTTATACGAACAGTGCTTGTATCATATCACACCTTATCAGATCAATAACATATCTTATTAACCATCATATATAAGATTTTTTTATTCATGCTTTTTTTATAAATGAAGTATATTGAAATTGAAGCAAAAATAATAATATGATATAAAAATATCATATTTTTTCATTATAACACAAGGTACCTTATAGCGATATGAAGAGCCAAGGTGATGCGCTGAATGATACTATTTTTTGAAATTCTTAACTTAGGGAAAATCTACCCTAACTGAAGTATTAATTATTGACTTGTTTACAGTTGAACTTCGTGTTGACTCAGTTTGCAGCTTTAATCCTAGCTGCAATATTTCGGTGGAAATTAAATCCATATATTGTTTCGCCTAATACTAGACATGCATTTGGACTATTTATTGGCCTTGCACTTGGTTATTTTTGTTTTGGCAAGTGAGTTGAACCTAAAGATTTACATTTACTATTTGATTATATCAGTAATTTGATAAGCAAACTTATATTGATAGTAACCATCTTCTTCCCTCTTGACAAAATTATTTCAATTACTTTTTTAATATTAAATTATATTTAAAAAGATATTAAAATAATCCACTTTCTATATATTTAATGCTTATTACAAACTAAAATATTTATATAAATATTAATACTAATATAATTATTATATGTCATACTATATATGTATTAGTGAGTGACAAATAAATAACTGGCAAAATTTATAATGTTGTCAACTATAACTATATTCATTATGAATATAAATACATATTACAAAGTTATTATATAAATATTAGTGTAAATAAAAATTGTATTGCCATTGAATTATATAATTTAAATATGTATATATTATTATAATTTAATGTAATTATTATTATTTATTCTTTTAATGATATCTGTATGAAAGTTATATTTTATTACATATATTAAATAGGTAATTTTAAACAATAGTTTTTTACCATAAATCTGTATAATATATATAATATTACTAAATTAAATGAAATTTAATGAAATACTCTATTTGTATTAAAATATTTCTATCTAAAAAAAAATAATTCTTTTATAAATTTTGATTAGATTATTTCTTATTGTATAACTTAATTATATAGCAAAACTGTTCCCATTTACTATTAACCTACATTAATAGAAATTTGTTTACTAAAATTAGTAATAATATTAATTTTTTAATTTTATTTTATCATTTAATATAGTTATTATTTCATGTTTGTGAAAACTGTTCACCTAAATTTAAATTTGGAAATGATTTATTGGTTTGAAATAATACAATATATTAATCTATGAATATGTATTATAAATTTTAAACAAATTATGATTTAAATTTTCAGTTTAATAACCAGTATCGACAGTAATTTTGATACTTTATTAATAATAAAATATAAAATGTATAAAAATAAATATGCATTTTGCTTAACAGTAGGTATTTAAAATAATCAACAAATGTAATATTTTTTCAAACAAAATATTAAATTAATATTCAATTTATATCCTCATATCAGATCAATTAATAATTACCAAGATGATCAGTTTTTACTACATGCTGGAGGACCTCTTTTCTATAATAAGTTAATCGTAATATAAGTATATGATGGCTTCTAAGATTTATGAAATACTTAAATAAATTTTATTTCTGTTCAAAGTAAGACAATACATATTATTGGACTACCATCATTATGTTACATCGCTACAATAACGTTGAATCCAATATACATGCAAAAGTAAGTGTTTTTATCATAAAATACATTGTTATTATTTAATTTACTGCTTTATGTTATATACTATTTTTCAATTTAGATTATTTACAATTCATATTTTATTGAAATCATTTTTTTTTGTTTTAGAGTTGTGCTATTCATAGCTCTAGCATACTTATCATGCATTCATATACATCGCCAAATTTATGATTATGGTTCATATAGCCTTGATATTACAGGTTAGTATTATTATATTAATAATGTTTTATAATTTACTTAAGCATTATATAGCAATCAAAAATTATATCTCATGAGATGAAATAATTTGAATAATGTTAATATTTTTCAGGTCCACTTATGGTTATTACGCAAAAAGTTACTAGTTTAGCTTTCAGTATGCATGATGGACTTACACGAAAACCCGAAGAGCTTACTAATTTACAAAAATATCAGGCTATTAAGTAATTTTTTGGCAAATTTATTTTTAACAATTGATTAAAAATTTTATTTTATGTTGAATCAAAATATATTTTATCTATCTATAACTTTTCTCTAACAAAAACTTATATAATTTTAGCAAAAAACCAACTTTTCTGGAATACTTTAGTTACATGTTCCATTTTCAAGCTCTTATGGCTGGTCCTGTTGTTTTTTATCGTGATTATATCGATTTTGTACATGGCCGCCATATACAAGTGACACAATCGCAAAATGTAATTAATAATCTATTTTATTTAATAATTTAAATTTGTTTAATCTTGTAACTCATTCTAATTACTTATTTCACAGGGTAATCACAGTGAAAAGAGTAAGCAGGTCGAGGATATCTCATCAGAACCATCACCTACTTTGGTAGTAGGGAAGAAAGTGACAGGAAGTCTTTTATGCGCACTCATTATGATCTCATTTATTCCTCTATATCCTATCCGCAGAATTAAAGGTCTGTTAATTCATTTAGTAATTAATAATATTAAATTTTCAAACAAATATATTTTTTTATCATAATTTGAGTAAAGCAATGTTTAATGTTACGAAATATCATTAATGTTAGTTTTTTTTGTTTATATTTATTTAATTATTTTGAAGTTATTCTAATTAAAGTATCTGATTTTTATTTTTATAGATGAGGAATTTTTGCAAAACACATCAATTTTTTACAAAACTTGGTACATTATCATGACAACAATGCTCGCAAGGTTTAAATACTTCTTTGCGTGGCTTTTTGCAGATGCTATTTGTAATTTATCAGGTCTTGGATTCAATGGTTATGATGAAAAAGGAAAACCTAAATGGGATCTCGTTTCTAACGTTGACGCTTTTAAATTTGAGGTAAATGAATAATACCTAATTGAAATATTTTAAATATAAGAATATGTAAATATTATTTTATACTGTATTTAATACAAAATTATTTATTATTTTGCAATTGCAGACCGCACCTAATTTTAGAGAAGCTGTGCAAGCATGGAATAAAGGAACAAACAGATGGCTGAGGTCACTTGTTTACGAAAGAGCTACTCGTTACAGAACTATTTACACATATACCTTATCAGCTGTGTGGCATGGATTCTATCCTGGATATTACCTCACTTTTGCCAATGCGGCTTTATTTACATTTGCTGCACGAGCGGTAATGATGAAATGCATAGTAACAAAACATAATACAGTCATCAAAATAATTTATAAATCTACTTATATATATAAATCAAATACTTCAAACTATCATCAAAACTAAAAATTAAAAATTACATAATTTTTTTAAGTTCTATTTTAAAAATCATGAATATTCTATTATAGAAGTTCAGTAGGTTAAGAATAATGTAATAGCATATTTTATCATTTTCTTATAATACATTTAGTAGAATATTAAAGATGATTTTAAATGATTTCACATATTGCATTAATAATTAATAAATTGTAATAATAATATGAAAATATTTCAGACGAATTAGAAAATTTTCATTAATAAATTTAATGCATTGATAATTACATATTTAAATATAAACTTTGTATGAATTTTAAATGATTGCATTTAAACTTATGTATAAGATTTACTTTAAAATAATGTTAATTTTGATTTGTTTAATTGTAATATTTTTAATTGCACTTACAAATACCCTATTTTTTAGGTTCGACGTCACATCAGACCATATTTTCTGAATTCACAAATATCAAAATTGTTTTATGATGCTATAACTATTATCTCTACGCGTATCTTGATGGCATATATAACATTTACTTTTGTGTTACTAGAACTACAACCTAGCATTAATATGTATTTGTAAGTATATTAATCTTAATTATGCTATTAATTTTGATGATAATACTCAACTATAAGCAATTTTAAGATCATTTAAAGGGTATACTTCCTTTGAGACCTAAAATAATTTTTTTGTGGAAAAACTAAATTGCATAGAAACTTTTAGCAGTCAAGTAACATATTTTTTTATCAAAAAAAATGTATTTTTGTTTTTGAAAAATATTTGTAAATTTAACAAACTGATAATTATTTGAAAACAAGTTTTTTTCATAAATAAATATTTTTCCACTTTTTTTCAATGTTTGATTCACGATTAATAATATTAATTAGAATATTATTTTGTTGCATTTAGATATAATTAAATTTTGTCTAAGTAGTCGAAATTTTGGTCCAAAGCGAATTGATTTATCCATTTAGTTAGAATCCACTTTACACAATTAATGAAAAAATACATTTTGAAAAGTCTTGGAGCGTTAGATATTCCAGCGTTAAATACTTTCTAAATGGAATTACTTGTTTAGATATTTTTTTCATATATATGCAGCTTCTAATTAAAAAGAAAATAATTTTAGGAAAGTACACCCTTAAAGTAGAAATTTCCACTTGTTTACCCAAAGTCGGTATAATATTTAATATTTCCTAACAATGTTCTACTTCTCCAAAATATAATGATTAAACAATGGAGAATCACGCGAATAAATAATAATTTTAGTTTATTTGTGTAATTAACAGTATTTAAGGATTTATAATCATAACTCGTAACTTATAAATATATAATTGCATAAATTAAGTCATATATAACTTAAGCGCAATTATACAGATAAAAATAATATATAAAAATAATAATATAATTTATTCTTGATTTTAGACATATGTACCTGACTCCACATTTAATAGGCATAGCAGCTATTACATTTTTACCTCTTCTTCCAAGGTCTTCACATTCTGCTAAAATGTCGAAAACTTCCATTGAAAAAAAACCATTAATCAACAATAGTCATTCTTCAAAAATTGAAGAAATCAAATCTCAATAAGAATTAATTATAAATCTCTGTATTTATAGATTTAATTCATACATTTTAAAAAGTATATAGTTTATATACTTTGGACTTTAAAAATATGATCTCACTGGTTCGAATGATACATTTTAAAACATATAATTTAGTAATATATTTTACTGAAAGTTTCTGTTAATCAACAGTCAAAATTTGTTTTTTTTTTTTTAAATTATAACACTTTATTTAAGATAAACAAATTTGTAATCCTAACGAGTTAAATTATTATAAATTACTACAAAAATAATTAATATTTTGTTAACACAAAATAACGCCTTTAATAAGAAGCTGATAATTATCGAGTTTGTATAAATGGACTATCATAACTCAATATACTCTCATGAATTATATTAATTTAAATATTGTAAATGATTATTTACATATAATTATAAATTATGTTTCACTATATGATATCTATTTTAAACTAATATTTTTAAAAATGATTTGTATACATTTCTGGTTAAAGATTCTGTCATATATGAGGTTAAAAGAGCTAATTGAGCAAGGTACCTGAATAGTAAATTCATCAACATGAAAGTTCTTTGACGATAACAATTGTAATAGTAAATATCGCCAATAATGGCTTTGTTTTTTCTCCAGCCAGTTACCATTTTTATTCGCAATTATGAGAAGCATAAATTTTGGTACCAATCATACATACTCAATACACACATGGTTATAACATTTTGGTAAAACATGATCATATCGTGTATATGATTTTATCACATGTCTAATTTTCATGTCAATATCAGAATAAACGATCAAATAATGTCTTTCATTTTTATAATGGCGAATATAATTTTATGTAAACCATTCAGCAATAATTCTATAAGAGATAAAATGACAGTGATTAAATCAGAGTTTGACTAATTTCTCTGGTGATATTCTTTGAACAAACTGACAATTATGTTTTGTTTTAATTAAATCCTGACACTAAGAATAAGTCAAAGGCGACGTCTTCTTCCTGAATTAGTTTCACTTGTTTGATTGTTTCAAACAATCTGAATTAATGTCCTCGCTTTCGCAAACGCATTTTTTATTTATGCATCAACCTTCTTTGCAGCACAAACAGGAGCTGATGAAATCTAACTCTTGCTTAGTCGCATACCCCCCGATTAATTTTTCATGATATTCTTTGTAATCAACTCAAAAATTCATTACCTTTTGAATTTATAAAGTCATACCTTTTCAATAAACTGAGAAGGTCCAGTCTTCCAGACCCTAAAGTACATGGTTTCTCAAATCATCTCACTTCTAACTAAATCGTTCATAATCAAACATAAATTGTTTAATGTTTTAATCTTAAACTAAAACATAATGTTTCCATTGTAAATATAAAATTACATATTTATCAGAGAATATACAAAAAAAATACTTCCAAGAGAATTTCTTATCCACACATGATAAGAAATCTACTATTGTGCCTCAAACTATAAAATGTAATTCAAATAAAAGTATTTTTACAAAATAACAGATTTAATAAAACACTGATTAGTACGATATATCATGTTTTGAAAAGAATATAAAATAAGAATTTAATGTGGTATTTAAACAAAAATATACATTAACATATTCCGTATCTCTTACACATTCAACAGTATCTAAACTGAAGGAAAATTAACCTATTCATAAATTATTTAGCTACATATTTTTGTGTTTGACTAATTCTTTATTATTATATAAATAATACGCTCTCCAAAGTTTTATTGTAACATAGTACCTGTGCAATAAGTTTCTTTATTTTACAAGTGAAATAAAGCTAAAATAATTATTTAATAATTTATTAAAATAAAAAATATTAATTATTATTATTAATACATCTCTGTATAATACATATGTAACGGTAATGTAATGGTGTTATATTTACAAATTCTTTGCTTATACTACTTGTCATTATTTAGAAGTTATACAATTTTAAGTCATTTGTTATTTTTATAAGATGAATATAGTTGTGAAAGAATAAAAACTTGGTAACTACCTGTTTAGTATTTTACAATAATATAATTTATAATTAAAAATTCAACATTTTATTATATAAAATTAATCAATTTAAGAAAATATAAATAGATTTGTTAAATTATATATTTCGTTAGGTAAATTTATTCTCATGGTAATATTAATATACATCCCTTTCATGAATTAAAATTTTCTGAAAAATTGTACAATCATACATCAACTCATTATAAGTATGTAACCTACTGTTCAAATATTTTTTTACAATTTAAAATATTTTGTATATATAAAAAATCAAATAAATATTTATAAGCATAATACTTACATTTATTATTAATTGAATGTCTGTACCTTTTTAAATCATAATTGATTTATTTTGTATTCTTATACACGTATTATTAAGATAGTATTTTTATATTTTCATAAGTAATGAATAATTAGATTAAAAATCTAGGTAAAAAGAACATTCACATCACCAAATGTTACTTTTATTTTATATTTAATTGTATATTATTTAGTTCGTTGGTTATAGGAAATAATATAAAGCTCTGCGTGTAAAATGATAAAAACCTATGTATGCTTCTATCATAGTGTTTTGGTGTATTGGAATTTTTGTAGTTATTGCAATACTTAACAATTTTTCATTTGTATACAAGTAATTAAAGCTTTTTAAGTGAAAAATATTACGATGCATATGAATATAATTATTTAACGATTTATGATCCATTATTTTTACCAGAAAACTTTTGACGAAACCTAATTTTTGACCAGTATATACT
>JABFQC010006022.1:0-11109 GCA_022817085.1 Psilanteris sp. ZL-2020 | reverse complement strand
ATTAAAAATGTAGACTAATATACTGTGAAAAATGTCTATTAAAAATTAATGTGCCAAAACAGTATTCTGATGCGATGTTTGTCAACACATAAAAATGACCCCTAAATATCGTAAACTTTGTTTCAATTTCCCTATACTTTTACTGTGTTTTAACGGTAATCATTCTTTGTTGACAAACATCGCATCAAAATACTGTTTCGGCACGGTAATTTTTAATAGAATTTTTTCTCAATATATATTTAGAGATGTTCATGAAATTTCAAATGTTGATTATCAACGAATTGTATTTCGATAAATAATAATATTTTTTTACACGGAAAATTTATACTTTTTAATGGTAATATTCTTAAAATGTAATTAGAAATTATTGCTATCAAAGTAAAATTCAATATGTTTAAACAGGTTGATTAATTGAATTTATTAGATTCCTTGATATTCAATGTTTGAAACTTCACGCCCATATTTAAAGATGTTTAACTAACTAATAAATTAAAAAGTATAAATTAATTTAACAAATAAAACAAAATAGGATCTTACAGTTTCAAAAGAGGTTTAAAATATAGATTAGACCCTGTTTTGAATCCCTTAGAACTTAAACGAGAAATTTTAGACATTTCAAGTTTCGAATCAGAGTCTTAATTGCAAATCCGGGTAATCATTCTTTCTTGAAAAAAAAAAAAAAATTGAAAATTATTATAACGAAATAAAATTTTTTTTTTTTTTTTTTTCCTTTCTCTAACATTAAGAATAAAATAAATGAATGAGTAATTTTTACAATTGTGGATAGCGTTTCGTCAATTTCACGTAGAAAGCTGCAATTTTAGTAATGCATATTTTAGCAAGAATCCGTGTCCCATTTACTAATTGAAAAAGAAATTTAAAAAAATATTCATTTTTACACGCAGCACAATCTGTACTATTCTATTTTTTAACTTCTTCAATTTTATTTATGTTCCGAAACAAGATTTGAGTAAAGCATTTTTCGCGTCTTTTAGTTTAATAATAAAAATACATTAATTTATATTATTAACGTTCAGCTTATCAAAGTTATCGACTTTCAATTAATTATCTTTAAATATATTATTATTTGTTGGAAAATTTGAGTAATCGAACGAAAGCGTGGGCGGAATTAAATTAATTTAACGCCTGATTATAATTTTTAATAAATTATACATTTTGAAAGAAACAGTTCAAGAGAGTGAAGTGAATCGATAATCATTTTTATAAATATACGTTTTGTTCTTATATTTCAATTAGACATATATATGTTGTAAGAAGATTTTTCGAATTTATGACAATTGGATAGGTTTAGATGGGTGATGATCAAGTTCGGGTCAGATATTATATTATAAGATAATAATATATTATATATCACCATAATATGATCATTATATGACCATATGCTCATCATATTATTTAGATGTTTTTAATGATTATAACTTTCAAACTTTTGTGCAGCAATAGGATCATGTGATTAGTTTTTACTAAAATGAAAATATGATCATGATCCTATGATTATAATATTATAATTTTCAAAGAAAGATTCAGGATTAATTGATTTTTTCCTATTTAGAATATATAAAACAAATGTATAACAATCTTCATTTATTAATTACATACAGATAATAAAAATAATTGGAATAACAATAAAAATAATATTTCCAATATACATTTTCATATTCGACCGAAAATTCGTTTAACCTATATTTGAATAAAATATATTACGTGAAATTCTTATTCCGTTTATATTACTTTTGTTATTTATTCATTAATCTGTTATAAATGTATTGAGTACTATTTTAATAACATCAATTTAGTTAAAAGTAAAAAATAAAAAATAAAATAAATTAAAGCCATCCGAACGTAGTTAATAGATTCCAGTCGAAATTAACGAATTAATGCTCGTGAATTAATTATTGATATTAAAATAATACGAAATCATTGTCGACGAATAAAAACTACCAGTCGTGATACTTACAAATTAATGAATAACTCGAATCGGAATGAATTTTGAAATCAAACTTTTCGATATCATCTTAATGATGTCGAATTGAATCTAAAAATGTCCTCGGGTTGAACGTGACTTCGTCAAATACGAAATCGTTTTTTAAACTCACGAAATTATGTGTTCCGCGTGAAATCCCAACGGCAAAGCGACGAATTTTTGACATCGATGGTATCAGAATGATTGTTTAAATTTCGTTAACGCGTAATCGTAAAACTGATTACAAAAACGTGTTCCTTCGTGTAACACATTCCGGGTAATCCAAAGCAAGTGGAACATTTTTTTAACCCCGGCTTATCAGGTCTGTGACGAAATACAACGATCTGACATATAATGGACTTTTAATTGTCACTTCGAGCGCCAACTTTTATAATTATTTTAGTCCAAAATTTAAATGCGCGTATTAAGTTAATAATTAACTTATCAAATTGACCGTCGAAAAGTGGTAATCGATAAATTTGCGCGTCAAAAGTTGTAATCAGTTTTGATGTAGTAATTTCTGCTTGCGGAAATTGTGTTTACATTGAAGACTCGAAATGAATCTGCTTTCTATTGATTTTAAATTGATAAAAATTAAGGAATAAACAAAAACAAAAAATTGCAAACGAATTTGACCCGTTGTTGTTATTCGAGGTTTTGCGTATAAAAAAAAAAAATGTACGCCGACAGGTGCGAATTCAAAGTTCACTTTGCTGTTATTGAAAATGATTCGAACGGTTTAAATATATACGCTCTTGTGCAATAAATATTTATAACAATTTATATAGGTACAATTTGTAATTGATAAAAACTTTTGGTAACTAGTTTGATAACGTTATTTGCGCACCAAGTATAACGCTCTTTATTAATAGCGTATTTTATGTATCAAAAGAAACGAAAACAGGATAACGAGAAATTAAATTGTATTGTGTGCTTGTGTGTGTGTTTGTGTGTCCAGTTTTATTAAAAAGTTGTAACACGCGTGGATAAATTAAAATCGCGTACGTGTTAGTGCGTGTATACGTGGACATTAAACATTCATAAATTATTATGAATTACCACGTGGGGAAAATGTAATTCGAACTTTGCTATACAATTACGGAAATTGGACATATTTTTCAATTCAAGTTTGTGTTAAAAAATGCCGCAAAAATCTGGCACAAGTGTGGTAAACATACGATGTAAATATAAGAATGCTTAATGTAAATACAACAACGGATAATATGTAAATAAGAACAGCTTTTAACGTAAACGTAAGACTTTTCAATGTAAACAAAAACACTTTTCATCAAAACATAAACATTTTAGTATAAACAGAAGTCTATTTTTATTTTCATAGAAAAAGATCTTGTATTTTGGAAGATATAGGAAATTTGCTTACAATTTTATTACTTTTGTTAAAAATACAATTTTTGAAAATATTATTTCAATCTTTTAACAAAACGTGTGTCAATAAATGGTATATTTGGACCATAAATTGCAATATTTATTAAACATTTATTCAATGGAAAAAATATGTACTACACATATATTATTAACTTATGATAAACAATACTTGTTGCTTATTTTTTTAATATATATATATATAAAATATATGATTATTTATTTAATCGAATTGCTACAGCAACCTGATTTATTTTAAGCAACGGCGTCTTTATGTTTATGACAAAATGTAAAGTGCGTTTTTATATTAAATACTTGAATACTTTATTATTATTAAATACAATAAACTTATTAATATGCATAATAATTTCTATAAATTATAAAATTATGTGTATTTATATTTTATTATATTTATTCCAGTATTCTAGGTTGAATAATTAAATTAAAATTATTTGGATATCGAAATAATTAAACTGTAGTTTACTAATTATTAAACTTAAATTTATTTATATTTATTATATATATACAAACATTCGTATAAAAGACGTTGTAAATAATATGATGGAAAATTACTATGCAACATAATTATTTTTGTTTATACTCAAATTTATACATACTTATGAAATAACAGTTTAATAATTGATGTTTCATAAAAACAGAAATTCATTTCAGTAAGAATCGCTTTATGCAAAAAGCATTTAATCATATAAAGTATATAAATTTGCTTTAAGAATATAAAGGCTTTTACAATTTTTACATAAACATCTATTGTACTTTACAACTGCGCACACGTAGGTTTTGACGTTTTAAAGTTTAAACATTTTTAATTAATACATTGTTACGCGCATAATAATTGCGAATTGCACTTTAAGGAAAACGGCATTTTTATATTTAAAATACCCGTAATTATGGAATAAAATGTTTTTAAATAAGTTGTAAAACTGAGATTCCATCAAGCTCAATTTAAAATAATACGAATAAACACCGCGCGTACGGTGTACCAGAGTTCTTCTATTTCAGGTTATGTTTTTATTTTTTTATATTTAATATATCTGCATAATCAAAATTTCGTTTTATTCAATTTCTTTCATCTTGTAAATTATGTTTAGCGAATCCTTTAAAACGAATAACTGCAACACATAATTTAATATACTATTCACCGAAGTCCTCGTCGATTAAAAATTTAATAAACAAGACCAAATACGAAATGCCGTGATTAAAAAAATGTTTTCATAGAGAAAATTACATAATTATAAGGCGAACGACATTTATTACACATAAATCATATTAAATATGATGATGTTTGTATGTAATTTAATTTTATTAGCATATATACTTCGGGCATTCCAAATATATATATATATATATATATATATATATATATATATATATATATTATATTATGCGTGTATATGTTTGTAATAAAAGTAATAAAATGACAAAGATCTATTAAAGTATATAGCATACGATCTTGAACTACAAAAATCAATGAAATCACGATTGACTATAAAATAAAATATATAAAGATAGATATTATTATGAAATATTTTATTATAAAAATATATTTCATACAAAAATTAACTTCTATTTTTGTTCAATATTACACAGTCCAACGGACGACTAACAAATATATAACGTATCCACCATCGCAATCGCGTAATTCAATACCGCCATATCAAACCCCACTAATACACCCGAAATCACTCCATATTAACATTTTAATCAATATCAACACAAATTATATATTTATGATCCACCATTGATCAGTGTCATAAATTATTAACATATTTTATATACATAAACCCTCTAACAATGAAATATTAATTATTATTTATTAATAACAAATACAGCTGCATTAAGTTACTAACCTGATTACAATTCAAATACAATCCGACCATCAATTAATGTCAACGTATTCATAAAAAATTAATCGGCCGCAAAATATCCCCAAACGTAGCAAAGAAATATCCCCGCGATCCGAAATGCTGCTGTACAGTGATCGATCGCGCGTGCGCAGAGGTAGCGTCGTTCGAAAATCAAAACGGAAATTGACGCGCGCTTCGATTTCCGATCTTATTGCAGACGATTTTTCGAAGCTCGCACCCGCGCAAGGTTGATTCACAAAAATTTGATCCGAAGAAACACCACGCGACACGCAAAAGCACTATTTTTGATTCTCGGCGTGGAAAATGTGCCCGAAACAGCGTCCGCCGTTTGCTTATCGTTTCGTGGCGCGGTGGCTTGTTTTATTGTTCGCTTTCGAATGAATGCGTTTAAGACGGCCGAGCGCGCCGACGACGTGGCCATTAGTCTGAAACTGCGATCGCATGAAAGTAGGTGCGCGACGATTGGCGACAACGATCCTCTAATCAGCTCGACTGCCACAGGAAATTTCAATCTTGGCGTTGCACGTACGAGAGCGAGACGAACAGAAAAATCGTGCGTCGTCGTACGCGACGAAACGACTTTTCAATTTGCGTTCGAAAAAAATGTTGTGTCGAGCGCGTAAGCAACAACAAAAGTTGTTGTGACATATATATATATATATATATATATACATGCAATAAAATGTATTAGAAGCGTCAATCGGGATCGCCCGAATCGAAGAAACAATTCGTTAATTAATAAATCAGTCGATAAATTGGTTCGATTAAAAGCTGTTAATTTCAATAGACTTGAAATTGACTTTAAGTTAATAAGCTCGAGTGGTTCAATTAGAACATGAGTCAGTTAAGTGACGATTGTCTTGAATAGGATATTTTTATTTAGATCTTCATTTTTCGTAAAATTAAAATTAAGATCTTTCATAATGGTTAATCGATGCTTTTTTAAGTAAGACAAATATTAAAATGAGTTAAATATCTATATATATATATATATATATATATATATGTATATGTAATGATTAATAAAAATATAATGAGACAAAAATAATTGGTTAGTTAAAGCAGCGATAAACTTATTTTATTTCAGAGCCTTTGGCCTCAAATTTATATACCAGAAAAAGATATTGTCAATCATTTTACTGCTTTTACTGATTTTACTATATATTGTTTGAAATATAAATAAAGATTGTTTAAATTGCATGATCGCTGATTTTCAGTGAAAAAATTGTTAAAGTAATACACTTTTAAATATATTAAACAAGTGATTATATTTTTGCATTTATTTGCAAAGATTTAACGACAAAAACGATATTCGTTTTTCTATTAAAATATCATTGCGCGGCTCGCAGTTTGTTCTTTTATTTGCAATTTATTTTATAACAACCCGCGCCACAATAAAAATTAATTGCTATTCTTGAGGAACGTTTTTCTCAAACATGTTTAACTTGGAGTCGCAAATTTAATTCTTTTAAGGCGAATACAATGAATAAAAAGATACCTCTTCTCTTGAAATACATCCTTCTAATTTAACCTTACGGATAGGATGAACAACAAATATGTCATTTATTCATTACGACGCTGCAACGTCAGCGTAAAAATCTGACTGAAACATAAGCAAAACACAACGCAAGCATAACAATTTTTATTATAAATATAAAAATATGCACAAATATTTGAATTAGATCGTTATTGCGAAAAGTATTATTGCAAACATCCTATTTTCTATAATAAAAACATGCAACGCGTACGATTGAATCAAAATTTGATGCGTTATTGGATATTTTACTACATTGAATGGCAATTTTGATGCGATTATTAACGATATTCCACGTTTATTGTATTGTTGAAATTAATTCAACGCAATTTGCGCATAAAAAAGGCTGTACTTTTTTTATAATTCTTAAACACGTTTGTTATTAAAATAAAAAGCTTTTATTCGCCTTCGTATTGACGAGCCAAAAAACTTTTCCACAATCCATCGTTTAAGGATAATACAAACTTCAACTATCCTTTAAGAGCAAAAAAGAAACCAAACAAAGTTCTTTGTGCACGAAACATGAGATTATATACAAGTGAACTTACGAAATAAAGAAAAATGTCGCTTTCTTTATATGTAGCGTTATTACCAACGGTAATAGTTATTAATGCGTTTTACCTTAAAACATTGATAACACCATAAGATCCCATTTGAGGGCTTCGTATCAATCATTTTAACATGAAAATTTATTTCCAAAAATTTGTTTACATTGAAACGTTCTTATGTTTATTTTGAAACTGTTATTGTTTACACTAAAGAAAAACCCTTGTGTTGACGTTTAAATTGTTTTTATTTACATTATATTTTTGCGATGTTTATGCCACATTTTTACGTAATTTCCTATTTTTATTATTCCTATTGAAACTTTGTCAATATACGTTTTCTCTATCCGTCCCCCATTTTCACAGGATGCAAACTCTTGCAATATAATAAAAGTGGAAACAAAACAAAAAAAAGTGACTGAAACAAAAAGAATACAGTGCAATGCAATTTCACTAAATCGGTTCTTCTGTATTAATAATTACGAAAAGCAATCGAGCGCTTATCAGAACTGCTCGAAGGTGCGGTTGCTTTGGACAAGACGGGCTGTTGTAATATTTATATTTTTATCTATATATAAACACAAACTTGTTACGCGGCATTTTATCCTTATCCATTTGCCGGCCGTTATCCCATTGCATAATTAAACTCGTCATATATTCTATGACGAAATGCCGAAGTGACTAATAAATTGTTGGGTAAACGACCCGAAGACATTCGAAATGTCGATCGCTCGGTTATTTCCAATCGATGAAAATGTCGAATCGCTCCCATTAAATCCGATTGAATGAACGCCTCTCCAGGTCTACGGCAGATAACTTTTTTTCGTCATTCGCACGGAACCAAGCTCAAAAGTGGTTTCGATCATTAAATTGGCGCTAACCTTTGACGAAGACAAATGACCTTGACATTTTTAACCAAAAACTGGTTCCAAGTCAGAACCAGTTTCTGCCTTTGGGACGACTATTTATACGACCAAAAAATGTCAACGAAAGTCGCGAAAAATAACGAAAAAGAGAAATAAATGGAAAGTAAACAAAAACAAAGAAAATTGAAAGCAAAATAAAACCGAAACGAAGCAAAACAAAAAACAAACGAAACAAAAAAATGCAAACAAACAGAAATCAACAAGAACAAAAAACAAACAAAAACAACCATAAAACAAGAATACTTCGATCGGCAATTCGTTAGTCGATTTCGGATGATGCCGTGCACGCAATGTCAGCGCATCCGTAAACGGAAAAATCAGAAGCCAAAGTGACGTCCCTGTGTGTGACAAACAACTAAAATGCACTCAGACACACGCGTTTGGCTTTCCTTCTGTCTTGCCTTGTTTCTGTTCGAAGAGCTTTTTGCGGAATTAAATGCGCCAGCGCGGAAACAAATTGTCTGTCAAGCGCACCTAACCTCTTTATTCGAGTCGTGCACACATGCGGATTATTCGCCTTACGTGGTTTGATTCCCCGATGTGCGCCCGCCGAATGCGCCGCGCCGATATTTTTTCATATTTCGACCCGACTAATCTGGCAAAATTATCCGCGCCAAATGTCACGTTTAACGCGCCCATCATCCGCCGGGACAAACGCGCGGACGGACTTTTTGTCCGAGTCTGCTGACGATCCGCCCGAATCGCCGATAACAAATCGGTTTGCACTTTACGAAACATCTGAGATTACGAACACGCTGTTGATACCAATTGGGCGTACAAATTGACCGGGAGCAAGTTTTTTGCGATTAATTGTTACAGATATACAAAGTGGTACTTTGTACGTGGATAAAAGTTTTACTATCGAAATGATTACAAAATAAATGGAAAAACGTAGAAGAGTTTAATTCGCAATGGTATTTTTAAAAAACGTATATTCTAATTACATGAAGATTAATTGAATTTAAATAATTGCATTTAGATAATAAAGTATAGTCGAAATTTTGATGAAAATAATGATAAAAAACATTTTATTAATGTTAATATATTTTGATGTTAATGTTGTTTGTTTTATTATTATCTAATAATTAATATTTAGAATATCATATCTTAATGCAGAGCTCAATTTTCAATATTTTTATTATTGATATTATATATAGTTTAATTCTAATACTTTATTAGTTTTTTTTTAAATGTCTTAAATTTGAAATGTGTTATTAAGTAAATAATCATTTTCCATGTATAAATTAAAATATTCTTGACAGTTTCAGTCGCGAAGTATTTTAATTCGGCACTGAGAAAAATTAAATATGAAAAATTACTGTTTGTAATACTAATTTAAGTTTATGATCAACAAAGCTTAAAATTTACTATTTTTAACCACAATATTTTTCAATCAACCAAAAATTCAATCAAAAAGTTAAATCTTTGTATTCTATAAAATGTAATTCTTAATTTAAAAATAGATAATTTCAAGGTTTTTCGCTTATAAATCCAAATTATCATTATAAATATTAATTTTACATATTTAATTCTTCTCAATGTAAAATCTACATTGCATCAACATTAATTTTGTTATATATTTCAATTTGTTCTGAGAAACTAAAGAATTGTAACGAGAATAATTTGTATATGAAAACAAAGAAAAATATACTTACTCGAATGTTTTACTAAAAACATAGAATACTATTGAT
Source organism: Psilanteris sp. ZL-2020 (assembly GCA_022817085.1). NCBI lineage: Eukaryota > Metazoa > Arthropoda > Insecta > Hymenoptera > Scelionidae > Psilanteris > Psilanteris sp. ZL-2020. Next base: position 1,160 of record JABFQC010006022.1, on the reverse strand, counting down.
ATATACTTTTAAATTTTAAATTTCTACAAACACAAGAATTTAATGTAATACAAACACGTTTTTAATGTAAATAAACATATCACAACAATTCAATGTAAAAATTTGAATAATAACGATGTAACCTATATTATATCATAAAATCTAATATAATTTCAATGAATTATTAATAGTAAGTCAAATAATTATGATATACAAAAATATTAAAATTTGTTTGGTGTATTATTTATAACCTGATATATTCATTGTTATTATATTTTCATGATAACCCACTTTTACTCTTTATATTATAATATTTTCAATACCATTTTCTCCTCGTACATGAATATATACTCACAAAATTATATACACCTACACAATATTCAAATCATAATATTCAACCTATTCGGACATTTAAATTGAACTAACTCACCGATTTTATTTAAATGTATAATAACCTAGAAATCGATACGCAACTAATTCAATTCTATCATCGAATTATACAGCTAATTTATTACTTATCACACACAAAAATCTCTGGTATCAAATAACTTATAGAAACATTAATGAACATTCAAATGCCCAACTACCGAAATCAGTCAAACAAACTGCTGAAATTAATGTTGATACGTTTCATATAAAAAACGCCACAAATGTTTTTTATTTTTTGTAAATCCGACAGTTTTATATTTTTGAACAGTTTTAATCCACAACATTTGCATAAGACAAATTAAAACGTGCGAATTTGCGCCCGATTGATTGCATTTATTACGAAGCGCTTATCAATACAAAAAAAATTACGATATCGTATGGATAATTGACGAACCGATGTTCCTTTTATAACAACTGAGCATCGTAGACTAGAATCGCCAAATAAAACTGTTTGTCTATAAATTTAACAAGCACAATTTTTTGTTGCATTTTTTTAATACACGCTTTTGGGGGAATTTATTGGAAAACGCGAAGGAGCTGCTTTATTTTCCATTATTACCTCCTTATTTATCGTATATATATTTAGTCGCGTGTCAAAATCCGGATTAAAAGCTTTTGATTTTTTAATTATGAATAATGCCTAAATCGAATGAGTTTATGTGTGTACGAAACATTGTGCATATAATAAAATATATATAATAAATTATTATTTATCCATTCGAATTGATTATCATGTAAATACGCAGGGATAT
>JABFQC010006021.1:0-11111 GCA_022817085.1 Psilanteris sp. ZL-2020 | reverse complement strand
ATATTTGATTATTCAGACCATTTGTAGAAATGTTCGAATATGTTCGAATTGAATATTTGCAAGTCTAGTGTTATTAATTAAATTGTATTATTATAAGTTTAAAATGAAATAATACTATATATAGCGATAATTTACATCGAAATGTAACTTAGTTATGGAAACTTGTAAGAAATTTAAATCAAACATTCGTAGTACATTATTTCTTAATCTTTTTCAACGTCGTATTTTGGCATTACAATCTGTAAATGCTATAATAAAAATTGTATAATAGTATTATTTAAAAACCTACAATATAAAGTATAAATAAAAATCAGTATAATACGTAAATTATTGTTTAAAACGATTTTGATGAATATTGTTTAATTTATAAACAAATGATTTATGTAATAAAATACTGTTCAACTATACACATTTTTCCCGAAGTCTAATTTATATAAAATATAACAAAATAAACAATATGTTATTACAGGGGTGTATCATTAACATTTTTTAATTACATTTGCACTGAAATTAATTTGAAAGAATGCATAATTTTGAATCATATCTCTTATAAAATATTATAGAATTATTTGTTAATAAATTGTATTACATATTTTAAAATAAATGTATACAATTGAATATTCTAACTATGTCTTTATCATCCCTATATAACTATATCCAAAAATTGACAAAAAATTCACTTCGTGAAATTATCAATTTGTATCAAATATGCATGTCACCTGTGCAGCCAATCTTTGTATTTACTACTTCCTTCGTCTGATAAAAGCTTGTCGAGAATAGTTACATTATCCCTTTCCAAAAATTCCGATTCACTTGCTAAATCATGAAGCCGCTTTTTCCGAAGAGAACCCACTTCTTTAAATATTTCTTCCGCCACGTAACCGTGACATAAATATTCGTTCATTCGTTTCCTAAAAAATTTTTTTTTTCATATTAAATACTTCCAATTGCAGGCATAATGTAAAGCAGAATACGATCAATTTGTAATTAAAGATCAGTTGATTAACTAATTCTTTATAAAAATATTTGGCACATGTTAATTGAATGATATATATGTCAATATCATTCAGATAATAAGTATAAAAAAAGAAAAAGGTGCTTGAATAAAAATTGTAATTTAAGCTAATGAAATAAGAAAATGTATCACGAAAATAAAAAACCTGTGATAATCCATTTCATCGAGCGCGTTATTTATTGAACCAACTGAGTGATCGTTTTCTTCTTGTTTGGAATTGTTAGCCAGTGACTTCTGTTCTTTAAAAATAAATGTACCGGGCAACAAATCAATTGAGAGTATATCATCTTTATTTATGCAGAATTCATTTCCATCATCGAAACACTCCTGAGACAAAGATTTTGACGACAAAGCACTGATAATAAATATTACAAACATCATACTGTCCAGAATACGATGTTTTAATCTACAATGACACATTCATAAGGCAGAATATCGTACAAGTAGGATAGTCGCTACCAGAAATAATAGCCTTGGCCGTTACAGTATTCGCACTTACGAGACAATTAACTGTTCTTGAAAATGTAGTCTTTCCGAGCATTTAAAGTTAGATTTGACGGAAACGATAAAATCAGGTTCTGCTATAAAGAAAATATAAAGAGAATGTAAGAAAGATTTAAGAATATTACAATAAATGAAAAAATCATTATATTTTTGACGAAAATTATTTTGCATTATATACATTTTTAAACATTTTTACCAATTGTTTTCAATTTACAATATTGTAAAATTGTTTTATTGTACCAAATAAGTTAGAATTGTTTCTTTTAATTTGCAAATATCAATTTTTACATAAAAAATGTAATTTAAATTGAAATAGAAAACATAAAGATTAGACTAAGAAAACATAGTTGCATACTTGCAAATTTAAATTCAAATTTCTTACAATAATATTATCATGAAAATTTAAAATAACTCAATCAGTCAAATTTTAATACTAGTATTAGTGATATTATACTAAATAAATGAATTATTGATAAACTTAATCATATAAAAGATAATACTATTGGAATTATAGTGGATTCAAAAATGATGTTCAATAATCATATAGATAAAAATACATATAATGCTAAAAATATACCAAATGCTGAACTTTATCAAGAGAATATTAGCTCTTCATTCAAAAATCTAGAAACGATTGGAATTTTATATTTGATATCAGTTTGTTTGGTATTATTAAATAGTTAGTAGTTTGTTCTTCCTTTGCCAAGTGTATATAAATAGATCAGAAACGTATCAGCATTCATTTTTTAGGTTGAATTTTTTATGATAACAGTCAAAATTATACTTACATATTCCAGACCAGGGACCGTATTCTGTAACCGATTAGAAAACATCCAATCAATTATGGATTGGAAAAATAAAGTTGAAAATGTTTTAATGAAAAAAATTAATTAAGTTAACGTACTGAAAGGAAATTTCAGATTAAATACTTTTGATTTATCTAACTATGATTAAAAAAATATTTACAATAAATAAAAGTCATTTGTTGAAAATTTGTATTTCCAATTGAAAAGTGATTGGAAAATTTCCAATCGGTTACAGAATACGGTCCCAGGATGCCAAATCTCTATATTCGGTCAGAAAAAATAATAATTTGAATTCTATATTCAAATTTTATATTGGTTAGATTTGATAGGGTTCAGAATACATTGAACATTCCAAAAGTAAATTTTAATTAGTCACATTATTGAACCAAATAACGAGATAAAATGAAGAAAGCTTATAAACATCATAATTTTAATTTTTGATTCTTATACATTTCTTAGTTTTTCATAATTTTTCTTATTATTAATTATAAATTAATTAAATTTATTTTCAATTGTCACCGAAAAGCATTACATAATGATTACTACGTAAGAAAACAACGCATCTGTTGAATTTGTTGTTTAAATAAATTCTTATATAAGTTTTTAGTTTATATTCTACGCTATAAAAATATTTCATAATATTATTTTGAAATAAATATTTGTCACCATGAATTAGTTATTTACAATTAATGTTTTAAATTCTTATTCTTAATCATAAGAAACGTAAATTTAATTCTTTGTAATATTAATGTCTTGTTACAAATAAAAAGAGAATCATATTTTATCGAGAATATTAACAATTCAATAAATATTTAATGAAATATTTAAAATTATATAATATGTTAATTATTATTATATTTTAGCATTATTATAATATAATAAATAATAATTTAATGTATAATGTACGATTACATAAATGTAAGTAAAGTTTAAATCAATTAGTAACAATAAAATTGTTCTATTTATTATATATACAATAATATTTATTTTGTTCATAGTAATTCTTTTATATGAAATAAGGCGAAATTTTAAAAATTATTTAAGTTTGTTCAAATTCATATTTGATAATGTTAAAAATTCATTAACTTTTTAAAAGGATAATAAAAAAGAATTTATTTTAAGTTGTCAATACAATTTTGAAGTAATCTTTATTATTATTTTTTTTATTGATATCAAAGACAATTTACATCACATCAGCTATGCAAAAATGGTGAGTCGCGATCTGGGCAAGGTGATTGTAATCTTTCGTTACTAATGGGAGCATTTTTTTTTAATATTATATTGTTTATATTAAATTCAATGTTGATTCTATGGTAATATTGTTCCTATCAACATAAATTATATTTTCTATGTATTGTGACGATGTGCTTTACTTCCTGTAGAGTTCCTGTGTTTTTTTTTATTATTAATGTGGCTAATATTAATACTTGACGAACTATAAAGATACTATAGTATTATAAAGGTATTTGCTTGGGACAAAACGCGGTCACGATCCACTGCTAATCGTACTCAATGAATGTGATTGGGAAGTATGTGATTGGGCTATGCGAGGTTAGTAAGACGAATTTTGATTTTGTTGTTGTTATAAAGCTCCATCGTTGGGCGACCTCCTACATGGCTGGAGTATACATCAAATATTAGCGATCCTACCATGATGTTCCTTTTTTTTATTCTTTTTGGTAATGTTCGAGAAACATTTTTTATCTATTCGGTTTGTATTTCGTAAAGAAATGGCTTTGATTGTAGCTTATCTCGTTTTTTGTTTGTTTTGGACCTGTGCTTACATGGCGAACACACAGAACAATCAGTCGTAGAAATAGTACAGTAAATTTGTTTTATTGTAATCGAATGAAAATTGGAATCCTCACGGATCGTATCAAATATAAATTCATGCATCATTATATGTTTTTATTATTGAATCTTGACTTAATTTGCTCTTGATTTCATTATATTCGGAAAATATTCTGATTAACATCTTCCTATATGTTTGCGTAAAATGCTGAGATTTTAAAATGGATAACATTCTCCGTTTACAATGATCAATATGAGCGTCTTTCCCCACGCTGATGATATAACTTTTTCATCAGAATTGTTTGTTTTACCATAATGATGATAGAAAAATATAATTTTTAGAGCTTTGAACTGTATGGTAGAGCGGTATGCTGTAAATCCAGTTCTGTAAAATCGCACTCATAGAGTGTAATTTTACACACTAAGTGTAAATGTTACACAAAAATGTAATATTTGTATTACATACAGTGTGTAAAACCCCTATGTAGGTAGATCCGCACAGTGAGGAATCAAAAAATCAGCAAGCATATATAATGTAATCCATATATTTAAACACAACAATTTTTTAAATGTGTGAACTAAACCAACTTGCAACTATGAAAGCAGTTAGAATTACTTTTAAAGAATGTCGTTCAAAAGTGAGATTATAGTTGATTACACCTAGCGTATGCAATTTTACATACGTCATGTTACATTTACACATAATGTGTAAAATTACATTATATGAGTGTGATTTTACAGAACTAGGTTTACAGTGTAGAGCATATTGAATTTTTTTATAATATCTTAAGTGTAGCTCTGCCTGGACAATGTAGAATAATATCATCTTTGTTACACTCAGAAAAATTTTACTATAATTTTAATTTTACTGTATTATAATTTGGGGACAAATGCATTCATTTTGAAATTATTCTAATACAGTATAATAATAATATGCGCGGTAAACTACGACGCAATCATATAATGATGCGCCAGGGTATTTCTGCGCAGATTTATTATCATACTGTATTATAATAATTTTAAAATGAAACCATTTGTCCTCACATTATAATACAGTGTAATAAAAATTATATTAAATTTTTTCTCAGTGTGAGTTAAAGACCTGGATTTATTTAAATGTTTAAGAATGGTCATAGTCAAATGTAAACATTGATATCTAGCATATAGTAAATATCAACGTTTTCCTTTATTTTCGTTTCAAGATTGTTTTCCTCTTCAGTATCATGCTATATTTTAATTAATTCTATAAGTGTACCTGGTATTAATGAGAGTTGCTATGTTTGCTATGGCAAATTGCGTTGTCGTTTTATTAATTTCTGGCTTTGATAGAATGGGATGGTTTAATATATATATTACTGTTGAACATATTGAGGAGCGTTCTCAATTAATGTGGAATTTTTTGTCCATACGCAGACGCGACCAATACAGAAACAATGTGTATAAGAAAGACACAAAGGTGGAAATTTCCATACAGTTGGGAACGCTGATCTTGAGGCTTATTTATGTAGTAATGTATGGACCGTGCATTTGAATTTACTGGGAGTCGTTTCCAATGTTGGAACAAGCTGCAGAGCGGCGCGAGATTGAGGAGCGAACGACTGGTAGTGGAGAGAAGTTAGTCACGTCAAAACTTGTGGAGCTCTGAGGAAGTGATTTTAGTGGGGCTTATTTTTTTTGGTATGAGACGTACGGTTGTAACGAGTCGCGGGCGATTTCGAATCGCGGAAGATGTTTAATTATGTAAATATGGCTGCCACAATAGTGGAAATACATTGGTGTCGCATTACGCATATATAACGTTAAGGGAAAGTGCGTTTACCCAATAAAAGTATTGGCTAAAGTTTATATTCTTCCAATATTACGTAAATTATATTTTCTTATTAAGCTCAGGAGGATACATAATTAAGTTTTTCAAAAATTCAGTAATTTAATTAATAGATTATTATTAATAATAACTGAAAAATTATTTCTTAAAGTTTATATATGGAATAAAATAAATAAATTTAGATACTATATATATATATTATATAGTATTGATATAATAAGATCAAAATGTAGGTGCTTAATGATTTCACTAGTAATTCCATTAATTCTATTGATTAAAAAGAAAGACGAAGTACAGTAATTATTAAAAGTCATTTGTTTCATTAAAATTGATTAAAAAAGAATAGATTTCCTTTTTGTTGATATCATATCGTGGCGAGGGGATGAGATCCGTCATGGGCAGCGGATACTAACGTCGCAGTATATAAACATAAAAATTAACTGAAATATTACTTCTGATAAATATAATATCATTACATAATTGTATAATATCAAGAATAAAAATACTGTAAAACATAATTAAAATCACCATTCCACACCAGAATCGAATTCGAATGCTATTTTAATAAAATTAATTTTTATTATCGATTGAGTTATTTTATTTGGTTCTACATATCTGTAAAAGAATATTTTTGTCAAGATGTATTGTTGGTTTGATGGTTTACGAAATTTAACATATCAATACTAAAATCGAGCTCGCGTTAATTAATATAAAAAAAGAGCCGATAGATAAAATTATATTCTATATAATTTAAATTCATATAAATGAATTTACAAATACTGAATTATTAATTCTATAACTTATTTTTTTAACTGTCACGTATAAAGAAAATTTATTGATATAAGCTATATTTTAATTTATGTAAATATTTGACTAATCCAGTTAACGATGTATTAAAAATATGTAATAATTACTGTTATTAATCAGCTAATAAATGTTTACTACTTCTAGCTGGATAGTTTAGTTCATATAATATGAAAAACTTAAAATATTCGGAATAAAAAAATTATTTAAGCACTGAAAGAGTTTATTTTTACTAAGAATTTAATTTTTTAAAAACGATAAAATGTCACTGGTGACTAAAAGACAGTCTGATTGTTTCTTTTTTATATATTTTTTTGTAATACTTTTACGTAAGAAATTCTTCACTTTTATAATTTTGATAAACTTTACAAGTACATTTAATCTATAATATATTTATAATTGAAAGCTGCTATTAAAAATTCACTGTACCTCAACTCATATTGATTTCGCACGAAATTTAATTTAATAAAGCGCATCGGTTTTTATTCATTCATCGTTATTTATGAGCAGTACATTTAATTATTTGTCCATAAAATTCACCAAAAAGAGCCAACCGTAATTAATGAATAGCATATGTAATGATGAACAAAGCCACGTCAACTTATTTGCAAACAAAATACATTAATTTAATGTCATATTCGTGAGCATACAGCAATAATTAATATTCAGTTCACCAAACAGTCTTCCATTGAAATAAAGTGAAAATTGCAAATCAAAATCAACAATAGAAATCTTCGTACAAAATATGCTCGATTTGTCATATCTACAATATTTTGTGTTGAATTAGTTTTGAATCAAACGGATTATTAATGCACAGTCATGTGAGGGATTTAAACGAGTATAAATAAAAAATAAAATTGCAAAAATTAGTTTAATGACAAGCGTTAAGTAATTATCTATTTTTATTATAATGATAGATAGTAAAAAGAATCCAAAAAGTACTGGCAAAATTTTCTTAATTTATTTAATTAAAAAAATTAAAACAGTTTTCTTTATTTATTATATAACATTTTTTTTAAGTGTAATAATAAAATTATTTAATTAATAATTTATATATAATTATATAACTATATAGAAATTATGTATAAAAGTATATATTGAATAAATTATATTATAATAAAATAAACATAAATATTATGATTTATATTTTTCATATTTCATGAGTAAGGTACGAAGATTTTGGAACGCCAGGGAAAGTAAAGCGTGCGTAAATAATTTTTTTACTTTTTGCACTGATGAAGTTTATAAAAGGTTTGATAAAACCCTTCATCATTATTGTGTGATAGAGATGATAAAGAATATTTACAACATGTTAACAGTTCAGCGACAATGTTAACTTGTGAACGTGAGATTATCATTCAAATTTTCTCTTGATAATTATTAATAACTAGTTTATGAGATGCCTTGCATTCATTAAAAAAATGTCAATCGGCAAACAGATCTCCTAAACTCTGTAAGAGATGCTTTGACGCAACTCACCGAACTATGGTCACCGTCGTCATTATGATCGCCGTTGTAACGCGATGATAATGAGTTACCGTGTAAACAACCAAAATTAGTTTTCCCAAATAGACAAATAATCTATTTATTTATGATTTAGATATATATATGGTGGCAAAGTCCAGCATGTTTCTTGGAAATATTTTTCAATATTTTCATGACTAAAATAATGACCTAATTTTATTGGCTAATTGATTATCGAAAATCTAACGATAATCGAATATGCAGTAATCGAATGTAGTCAATAGTAAAGATAAAGCAGAAACGTAGTCAGTCGTAGGTATAGTAGTAAAAAATCCAGTTATTCGTTAATAACACTTATATATTCATATTTTACTTATAATTGTTTCAGTTTTCTTTTATTGAAATTAATTAATAAGTTTTTAATAAATATTATATACTGTTTCTTTTCTATAAATAATATTACGTATGTACGTATAAAAATATACATATATATATTAACATTAGTAATACACAAAAATATACAATTGTGTTTTAATTTGAAGCATCTAATAATTTTATTCGAATTTATTTTTCTTCAGTTAGTATCTTTTAGTTATAACAAAATAATGCAATATATATCATTCATTATGCAAATTCATTTCTCTAGAAATGAAATCATAATATTGAAGTAACGCCATTGAACTTACTAATTATATCTGTTGCGGCCGATGTAATTAGCAAGTTTATACTATTTATAATTAGAATAGGTAATGAATATAAGTTAAAAGTTTGCGTTACTTTGTTATAATATCGTACTCGTTATAAGAGAGAGAAATAGAGGGGAGATGAAAACAAGAAACAGAATCGATAATATGGAATAAATATGTTATAACAAAAATGTATCTTTTACATTCCAAATATATAAATATTATTAGTAATATTTTATGTTAAAAATTATAAACAGAAATCATATTGTTTATATTAATTCAGTAAAATGTTATCTTAATAAAATACATTAATACGATCATAAAGATAGTCAGTAATTTTGCATTTATAATTATGATAAATAAAAATAGTATAGTAAAGTATAGTAAATGTTTACTACATCTTATTAAGATCATAAGAACATTATTATTTATACTTTACTTTACCCTATTTTATAAATTATGTAAAGTTTATTATACGCATAATTTAAAATGAATTTCAGAAGAGAAATTATGTTACAAATATATATAAAAATATTCGATAAAAAATATAGTTAAATATAGTGAGCAATTGTACAATTAAAAAAACTAGGTAAAAAATCCATTCGGAAAAGATTGGAATGAATTTTTCAAATTTCTCATTTTGGTCGAAGATGTCGAAATGCGATTTTTTAGGTGAAACTTTCGCCCTGCGGAAAAGTGAAAAATTCAAAATTTACCTACAAGGTAAATAATGCATTTATAAGGTTATTGGGCGGTAGAAAAAGATTAATAACATAAATTTTTTGGCTTAGTACCATATTTTTGGTAAAAATATCAATTTTATCGACAGATAATTTAAGCATACGTACGTGTACATGCGACATACAAAATGACGTAATTTTAAAAATTAAAAAAATTGCGATATCTAAGTATTTCTAGACTTCCAAATAGGTCAAAAATTGACTAGCCAAATGGTGGAAAGCAAATTTAAATTTTGGGCCTTTTGCCCCAACTTGGTACCAAGATGTCGATAAGCGATGTTTTAGGTGAAAGTTTCGACCCTGAGGAAAAATGAAAAAATCAAAAGTAACCTACTAGGAAAATAATGCATTTATAATGTTACTGGGCGGTAGAAAATGATGAATCACATTAATTTTTTGCCTAGCTAGAATATTTTTGACAAAAATTTCCATTTTATCCACAGATACGTTTAAGGATACGTACGTCACTTGCGACATACCAAAATAACATAATTCCTGAAATTAAAAAAAAGTGCGATATTTAAGTATTTCTAGCCGTCCAAATAGGTCAGAAATCGACTCGCCAAATGGTGGAAGCAATTATAAATTTTCAGATTTTTGCCCCAACTTTGTGTCAAGATGTCAAAATGCGATATTTTAGGTGAAACTTTCGCCCTGCGGAAAAGTGAAAAATTCAAAATTTACCTACAAGGTAAATAATGCATGTATAACGTAAATCGGCGGAAGAAAAAGGTGATCAACATTAATTTTTTAGCTTAGTACTATATTTTTCATAAAAATATGCATTTTACCTACAGATACTTTAAGCATACGTACGTGTACATGCGACATATCAAAATGACGTAATTTGAGAAATTAATAAAAATTGCGATATCTAGATATTTATAGATTTCCAAATAGGTCAAAAATCGACTCGCCAAATGGTGGAAAGCAGTTTTTAAATTTTGAGATTTTTGCCCCAACTTGGCGCCAAGATGTCAAAATGCGATATTTTAGGTGAAACTTTCGACCCTGAGGAAAAGTGAAAAAATCAAAATTCACCTACCAGGTAAATAATGCATTTATAACGTAACTGGACGGTAGAAAAAGGTGATTAATATTAATTTTTTGCTTAGTACCATATTCTTGGTAAAAATATGCATTATACCGACAGATACTTTAAGCATACGTAAGTGTACAAGCGACATACCAAAATGATGTAATTTCAAAAATTCATAAATATTGTGATATCTAAGTATTCCTACACTTCCAAATAGGTCAGAAATCGATTCGCCAAATGGGGGAAAGCAATTTTAAATTTTGAGATTTTTGCCCCAACTTGGCGCCAAGATCTCGAAATGCGATGTTTTACGTGAAACTTTCGACACAGCGGAAAAGTGAAAAAATCAAAATTTACATACAAGTAAAATAATGTATTTATTGGGTTTCTGGGCGGCTGAAAATGGTGAATGACATTCATTTTTTGGATAGGTACCA
>JABFQC010006020.1:0-11111 GCA_022817085.1 Psilanteris sp. ZL-2020 | reverse complement strand
TTATTGAATAATATTACAATTAATACATATTCTATTAATACAAAATACAAAAATATATTAAAAATTATTCTTACGGGATAAGTCGCTTGTCCAATGAAATTACTATCGCCAAACATGTCTTCTTCTTGTACAAAGAATCGCAGAAATGCAAAATAAGGATTGGCAACTTCAAATTCACAAGTTTCATTCCACATTGGGTTCAAACCATTATCAGCTATAAATTGATATAAATTATTTTGTTGTAGTAATTAATTATGAATGAAACTATTAATAAACTATTTAAATTAATTATAACTTACTAATTGCTTTGGTAGTTAATTTCATTCCAGTATCAAAATCAGCCCCGATTATTCGAACTTCTACAAAAGGACTAGCAGTACCTCTTCCTGATTTGCTTAAGTGCCTTGCTCCTATGACTTTAAGAACAATTTTAAGAGGTTCCATTCCAGAGAGACTATTTTTATCATATGGATTAAAATCATCCCGAAACATAAAACTCGGTTTCAATAAATAACCACAATTGCCATTTTCACGAAATTTAGCTTGATTAAGTTGCATTGGCTTATCTCCTGTCTGATAATTTAATGCAACCATTTGGCATCCGGAATTCCACATGGGAACTGGATTATAATTGGAAGAATCAATTCTTTGACCTTTTGGGTATACGCGACTAAATTGAACCTGAATATAATAAGAATACAATTTTTAATATAAATTAATTAGTGCAAGAATAAATACTTTTAAGAATTAGGGCAAATAAAATGTTACAAAATTAAAATCATGAACATAAAATTAGAAATGAAAAAAGTTTAATAATATATTATACTGCATCTAAAATTGTTATAATAAAATACATCTATAATAATTAAATGTCGGAAACGTTTATAAATAAAAATGTCATTACTTGGTGATATTTAATGAAAAACTTATTTTCTTGTTGACAAATAAGCTTCTCAGCTTTCGTTTCAGGAAAACTACTCATTTCATTAAATATAAACCCTTTTGTTCGGAGTCTTTCAATATTAAATGCGACAGATCTACAGTAAACTATAAGATTTGACATTTCTTTAGCTATTCTCCATGCACGTTCCATTTCTTTGTGATGATTTTCCTGTAACAATAGTATAAGACCATACTCATATATAACTCGAACGAATATTTATTATTTTAAACATTAATAATAAACAATGTTATTAATTTAGTTATAAAATAAACATATAATAATATTCTTACTCGAACGCTAGCGTTTTGGGCAGTTTCTTGAATTTTGGTAACCCATTCTAAAGCAACTTCTTTAGAAGATGTTGCAACCTCGAAGGCAGAACACATGCTTGGATTTTGAATTCTTAAAACCCATTCCAATTCAGGTTTATCGACAACAGTCAATTCTACTATGGCACCCATTATGTCCAGTGATCCTTTTTGTAAATTTCCAAGCATCATGGAATCGGATGACTAACAAATTTTTGATTGTATTAAATGTTAAAACTTCTACACTAAGCTATTATTAATAGATGTACTTGTAACAATAACGAGTATAATCCACTTACATCATTTTGAGTTTCTGAAGAATCTACAACATCGACATAATTAGCTGGAAACCAGTGTTGTTTTTTGCCGCCGTAATCTCCTCTCCACCATCCTCCTAATTCTTTATTTACATTTGTTATAATTGCATGTTTAACTAACGTCAATTCATCTTCCCTTCTCGCTTTATAATCGTAGAGCGCCTTTACAGTAATCTAAAATAATAATTTAACTTTAAAATACATCCAAACTTTAATGAACGTTAAAATGTTTATTTTATTAAGTTAATGTTTCTTACTTTAGAAATAAAACTGGTTGGATCCATATAACCAGGAATTCCATATACTGTGTCATCGTCATCCTAAAGAAATAAGAACTTTTAATTATATCCATATATATATATAATAAATATATTTAATTGCAGAGTATATAATTATTGATTATAATATGCAGTTTTATTTTAATTTAATTTTAGTTTAATACTTTTTAAAATTTAAAATTTCTAAACAATATTGAATTAACTTACAAATCCTCTTCTATGTACGATTTCTTGATTTACTGGGTAACTTAGTTTAATCTTTTTATATAGAGGATGTCTCTCATAGTAGCTAACTAATTCAACTAAACTTTCAAACTGTATAGTTCCAATTGTATATAATCGTCCTTCTAATTTTATTCTGCAGTGTTTTATTTTCTTTTCAGCTCTGGAAAAAATTAATTAAACATATATTTAATACTAATATTACATCGCCAATGAAATATTGTCAGATTTAATTTTATATCTTATATAACTTAAATTGTTTATTTAAAATACCTGAAAGAAATAGCATATGTATTGTTCTCTTTTTCACTTGGTCGCACTAAAAATGCACCATCGGTAGGAACTCTTTTTAGCATCTCTTCTGCCATTGTTCTTGAACATTCTCCATGCCACCATTCTTTTTGTTCGTGTTTATTTGGTTGAGGTACCGGTTCTTGTAATGTGATAACAAATTCCTGATATAAAAATAATCATTAGTAATTATATAATGATGTCAATTGATAATAGAACAGAATATGTGTAAATTGTTTTGAATAGTTAATTATAAAAAACAGATAGATTTGAGAAATAGCAACATTTTTATTTACATTGTTTTCTTTTATAATTTAAATTATAAATTACCTTGAACTAGTAGACTGTTGTAAAGCATCTGATTGTGCTTTGAAAACAAATAGAATAGAATTTAGTTATTTAAGTATGCTTATAAAACAAAATAAAAAAATATATTTTAGAATACAAATAAAGAGGTAGTAAGTATTAAGAGTAAAGTGTTCTGGAGGAAGATGTGTTTGAGCTAAATTTCAATAGATAATAAGATTAATATTGGAAAAAAATAAGAATAAAAAAATTTAATACCTGACTTCGTAAAGGGTGGCTTCGATAATATGTAATTAAACTATATAAACTGTCAAAACAGTTTGTGTCAATAAGATAGTACAATGTTTGTCCCATATCTTGTTTAAGCTTAATTCGACAGTGATTAACTCTTCCTTTTCTCCAAAATGACAAACAATAATCTCCCACAAATGTGACACACTGACGAACTAAGAAAGTACCATCTCCTAAATGCGAATATCGTCGTAATAATTCTTCAGCTTCTTCACGGCCTCTTTCCAGTCTTCCATGGAACCACATTTCACTGAAATGTAGCTCATCATTTGGTATTCCCTATAAAATATATTAATTTTTTGATTATATGAATAATTTCATCATAAATGATTAATCAAGAACATTCAGAAATAGGATATATCAAATTCATATCTTATTGTTTTATACTTGAAATTCTATATAATATTACATTGGAATTACTATTAATTCAGAATACAAAAAATGTAAGGAAAATCAAATGACTTTACTTTTTACTGAATAGAATCAATTAATAATTTAGTAACAATTAAACCTGTTTAAAATTGTATATGCAATTACATAATTAGGCATTTTAAGTAATGAACTTATTGTTACAAAAATGTAATAGAAAATCAGAAAATAATATTATCAAAATTACATCTGATGGTTTCCGAACGAGTGCTTCATCATCATCATCAGGCTCAGTCTCTTGAGTTCTCGAAAAAGTATCCGTATAATATAATTTATTTTGCGTTAATACGAAAAAATGCGGGTTCCATTCCTTGTCAACTGGATCTTCTAAATGCAATATACCATTTTTCACGGTATTCCTTAGATCCATTTCCTGTCGACTTTCATCATTTCGAACTACAAAGGCACTTTCATCAACACCATCAGGCAACTTTTTGTGTTTCAATATTATTTTGCGACGCAAGGCACTGGGTGAAGGCAAATAGGTTTCATTTTTGTCAAGGGGTTGGACCAGTAACATGTCACCAAATATTTCTTGCATCGTAATAGCCATTTTACGTTGCTGCGGCAGTGTACAATTGTCTTCTATGGATAATATCACAGGGTACCTGGATTAAATAATGATTTTCATTTTTAATCAATTTGATTGATTTAACACATTAATAAATAAAATATTTATCTATATACGAAATATTCTATGGAATATTTAAATAATAAAATAGTAATATTGTTTGTTTTATAGGTATATTAAATAATTATGTACTTACTCAGATGTCGCAAAAGCATGTTCTTTGATAGTTTTAATTACATCTAAAAATTTTATTTTCGTGGTCAGGGTATGTCCATGAAAAATAAAAGGCATACCGTCTGGACCATCCCAGCAATCTAATTCTATGCATCTGCAACCACTTCGGAGAGCTCGCACATAAGCTTGACAACTGCTTTCACTACTTATTTGATCACCCATTAAATATCTACAATTAAAAATATAAGTGCATAATTATTTATATATCTATATATACTACACATGTAATTTATTTTACATATATAATTTGTTTCTAAAAATATAACTGTAATTTAATTTATTATCATGTATACTATTATTATAGATAAAAACTAAACGTTACTATTTTAATCAAATTACTTAATAAAGTACTGTATAACATATAGACAAAACTTTCATAATATGTTGAGATTTTATACAAAATAAATGAATTTAAATTGTTAGTTTTATAGTTATTATAGCAATCACACTATTCTCACTATAAAGACAACTTATACATATGAACAAAATGCATATAAAATTTCTCTGAAAAATAAATATAGAAATATTTTAACAAACTATTATACTTTTTAACTTGAAAAGTCACAATGAGCAAATGCAATAAGAATAAAATTTAACTAAATTTGAAAAGAAAAATAGATACAATTCAAAAATGATTATATTTTTAAATTTTTATTTATATAATTATTAAAACTACTAATTAATAGTGTTATTGTGTAAAATAAATATAAAATGATGTAATAAGTATAAATAACAATAATATAACTATTAAACAGCATACGTATTATGAGATGATGCAATCCAGTAGTGTGATAACGGTTTTGTCATGTCTTGGTAAACTTCATTATATTTCTTATCATAAATATCATTTTGTTTGGAAAATAAAAAATCAATAAATTCTGAAAAAGTAAAATATGGTTCTTGTACATCTCTTTGTGGATCTTGTAAATAATCACGAATAAAACGAGAAGTTTGCATCTCATCATTGCCCATACAATCTTGTTGTTCATTAATAAGAAAACTTTGAAACTCTTGAAGATTTACTGTTTTGCTATTTCTAGAGTAATTCAATAGTTTATTCCAATCCATATTCTGCTATGAACATAAAAAATGATAGATAGGTATAGTCGTTTCAGATTTCGTTAAGCTTTTAGATTAAGTATAAAATTATTAAAAGTAACATTTACTTACATTATTTTCGAAGATAAATTTTTGATAAAGAGTTACAAAATCATCGAATCCAATTTCTGATCTATTTTTTATGTCAACTTCTTGAAATGATTCTCGCAGTTTATTTGTTGAAATTTTATAACTTATTTTTGGTAAAAATGACTTGACATCTTTTAATGTAACCCTGAAATCATATGCATCATGTAAAATGTCAATGCTTAGGAGCATGTATAGTTTTATCTATCAATTAAAAATATTATATATTTACGTTTCTCTTGAACTTTCCATGGCATAAAACTCTTTTCTTAACCATCTTTCTACTTGAAGGGGGTAAGGTGCATTAATAGTATCACACATTAAATATCTTAATGCTCTCACCCATAATTCACATTCCTTAATACTGAAAGCTATACAGAAAACAATCATATAATATGTATTACAATATATTAGTTGTATATTTTATTTGAATAAATTTAATTTCTGGTCTTATTAAAAAAATAAAGCAAATTAATTCCCACTTTACTTTACCTGCTATTGATAAAGTTTTAAGACGAAATTCAGAACCATAATATACTACAAAACAAAGCAAATGATCCATTTTCTTTGCATCTTCCGGCCATTTTTCAAAGTCTTTTGAATTCTTTCCTAATCTAACTTCTTTTATTTCTCTAATTTCAACTGTAAAGAAAATAATTAAATGAGATAAATTAAATCAGACTACAAATCAAACATAATGCCTATAAAAAACATAATTGTTAAATAAACTGAAAACAAAATCTCAAAAATCCATTAAAGACGTTATTCAAAAAAAAGAAAAAAAAAAGTTTACCTGAACCATCAAATGGCTTCAAAGTCGAATTTCGAGACCAAACGATTTGTCTGGTTTCTCGTTTCATCATTAAAGTCTTTCTTTCCGGTCTTTTTCGAGGGAAGAATTTTGTCACGACTGTGCCACGTTCAATTTGACTAATGCTCTGCTCCATTTCTGTCATAAAACTCTGCATTTTGATGATCGTTATGTTCTTTCTTATATATTTTGAAAACCTACAAAATAAAAGCGAACAAAGTAAATCATACCCTATAACAATTACTCGGATCAATATAAAATTATTCCTCCATCAATTGATTCACAAATGATTATATCTTACGCCCAACAATAATTCCAATCAAGTAACTTCAAACGTAAACAAAATTGTAAACAACTAAACAAACAAACGAACAAATATTAACAATTCATAGTTCACTTGAAATGAACTCGTAGTGAATTTTTTATATCTTATCAATGTTGCTCCAAAGTGTCATTAAATGTTTCAGCAGAATTTCAAAACGTACATGTAAGTGTCTGTTTACTGTATATACCCATAATAAGAGATATCTTTGCCTTACGTCCAAACACTCAACATAACCTTCAAAAGAAGATTTTTTATACAAGTTTGTATTCAAAGTAATTTGCTTAATAATCAATTGATTGGTCAACAACCGCGTGTTACAAACATTACTGCTTCGTTGGTGGTGATTTCTTTGCATAAAAAATGATTATACTTACAACTCTGTGCAGAGAGGATTTGCTACTGTATGTACATTCCGTATGTTGACGTGTATAACGAAGTCGTTTATTTTGTAATTATTTACGATGATTAAATTTCAATGACGTGCAGACTAGTAATTTATAATTGCGGGGAAAATGTATTAATAAAATAATTTTTCATTACTTAACTAACAGTTTACAGTTACTAATGACGTATGGGATTTCCGCATCTTAAATTGTTATTGTCTGCGCGCCCTTTTGTGGTGAACTTCGTAATTACAAACTGGTGTCCTTTATATGCGCAAATGTTTCAAATATACTGTATGTATACTTAAAAAAACTTCGCGTTTCATTTTCCGGCTTGATCCCGCGCGTCGCGATGAAAAGTGAACGTTTATTATTTGACTCATATGAATCTTGTTATTATGGAAGTTGTCATTATAAATATACAGCAATGCTAAATGGAAGTTTACATTTTCTATGCTTCGACGTTTTAGTTAAAAATTGAGACGTTTTGTTAATTTTTAAATTATAATATCAAATTGCATTATCCATATAATGTTATGAAAATTATTATGATAATCAAAATTATATTAATATATGAAGGAGTAAATATTGTCCATATGAAATTATATTTTTTTGTATAAAATGAACACCTGTCAATGAGATACAAATAAATAAACAAGGGTGTTGGATTAAATGCTCAAATATAATGAATTATGATTATTATTGTGACTTGTATTATTGTCAAAAGACTTTGTTGTAAGCAATTTATGCTATGTATGAATTTGTTTAAATTTATATTTTTGGTATAAAAATTTGATTTTGAATAACGCATTACTGAAAAACATTAAAAAATACTTAAATAAGGAAAACAAATAAATAAATAAAATAAATGACAACATTATTTTAAACAAAATTATTTCAAACGAGATGTTACTCCACTATACTATACATTTGCGTTATTATGGCATAAATACAATGACCTTGCTTCACTGAAAAATAGAGAAAGTATATAATATAATATATACAGTTCTATATGTATATTTATATAATTAAATAATCACCGCGTTTTTTAACATTTAATAACATAAATTTTGTATCCCCTTTACAGTAATGATAGAAACACGTATCATGGTATACGTATGTTATATATATATATGTATAAATAATCAAATATTTGTAAAATCAAATCAGAATTAAATATTTTTTATGTTCAAATTTTCCGGGAATATTATGTATTTTGACAGAAAAACGTTATTTCGTGTAAACAAGTTGTAATTAGCACAACTTTGACAGTGTTCATTTGGTTGCATTAGGCTGCAATGAATTTGAGCCAAAATACGTGCAACAGAGTTTGAAGCAAAGATCAGATTCAATGGATGAGGTATATCTGAGCTCAAACATGTCATTCATACCTCTTACTCCAATTATGCTGTAAATGGCGACGTTTCTGTCACGCAGCAGGTGTAAATGCCGCCTGGCGGAGATTTTCACAAGGAATCTAACCTAACCTTAACTTAACATACTTAATAGACCTAACACTTATAAAATAAAAGTATAATAAAAAGAAACAAAAGGGGAACTGAAGGAATGATATTATAGATGTCAAACAAGACAACTTTAAATATTGTTTTATTTAAACACATTTTATTGTAGATAGTTTGAATTTATTATTTACATATATATAATTATACGTTATACGAAAACAATCGCTTAATTAATGGTTTTAATAGAAAATTTGTTTGGAACCAAAATTTAATAACAATAACAACAAAGTGTTAGTATATAAATTATTAGACGTAGCTCAAATTAAACTGGTAAAATTAGAGATAAATTTCAGAGATGGATGTTTCAGTTTATCTTGTAGGCTTTATAATTATTACATAGGAAAATTTATTAACATATTCAGAAACTGATGTTCTATTTGATTTGAAAATAAATATAATTGTACAGTCCATACCTACATTATAAAACATTTGTAACTAATATAAATGAATATAAAATTGACATCTTGTGAGATTCAAGACTTTACATGTGTGATTAAAGTGTACATTTACTTTATCTATTTACTCTTTGGTTAATTATCTATTTAGTTATTTGTTGTATTTATATCTCCTTATTTAATCATTGTACTGTTCTATTGAAAAATCTGAGCAAAAATCAAATAGAAATCAAACTTATTAGAATTATCTAGTATCTAATGTAGCTATTATTTTACATACATTAAAAATATGTAATATTTATATCTGAGCGCTGTCTGAAACGATCAGTAATTCAATTTAAATTATTAAAATATTCTATTTTATTACAACAACCACGTGATGAAATTGTAAACCATAATGAATACAAGAATTCTGATTAAATAATCATAATACCTTTAAATAAATTAAGTTAACAATTAAATTTAAGTTATTAAATATTAAATTATACAAAAATACACAGTAAGTTATTTTTTTAATAATCATTTGTGTTGATATAAAGATAATTTGTATAGCTTGTTATCATTTCTTAATTGTTTATATATATTGCTTAACTGTCATATGTACAAAGATAGACTTTAACATTTAAACTTCCTTATACTATTTGTTAAATATTTATTATTTATTTTTAGTAAATAACAGGTCTTAATACAGATTGTCAATATAAATAATAAAATCATTTCATAATTTCTTTACTAAATAAGTTACAATTAAACCAAATAAAAATCAATTAAATATTCAACATTTTATATAGAATAATTAAAATTGTAATTGTTTTTCGAAAAAATTCTAATTTTTCATAAATTACTTCTTTTCAACTTAGATATTAGTAATTTAGATAAAATTTATTTTAATTTTTAACTAATTATTATATACTTATTTTTTCAACCTTTTAAGACATTATTTAATATGTACATAATTTATGAATGAAAATTTAAACTATTTAGTATTTGTAATAACCAGAGTTCACTGAACAACTCTTAATATTAATATCTTATTATATATTAACCAATTTTTGTAGTAATATCATTTTAAACTATAAAATTTAATATAATTTGATGTTAACTATTATGTTAACATAATATCCTTCGCATTAGGATATAACACTGTATTAAAGTAGAAATATAGTATAATTGTACTTGTATACTAATCTAAATTCCTGCTTGATAATACGGAGATTTATATAATTATATTAATAAATAGATGGAAGAAATAGTAGTCTCAAATTAAAGGTGACATTACATCCATTTTATCAAACAAATCAATTTTTCATTTAATGATATTAAATTATATTTCTAATTTTAAATCATGCTATTTTATATTTATAATTTAACAATATTAAATTGAAGGTTTATTAAATGCACATAAATTATTTTTTAAAATAAAATAACTTTAATGAAATTGATTTTTAAAATGTATGATTATTAATAATTTGTGATTTTAAGAATGTCATTAAAACTATAATAAATAGAAATAAACATTATTTAAAAACATAAAAGTTATATTAATATGTAATATATACATAAATTACTTTACAATTCATTTAACTAGAGCTATCGCTGTCTTGATCTACTTCATCTATATTATTTTCAGTTTCATTTTCACTACTTTCATCCTCTTTGTCCCAATTTTTCATAGAATTATTCATTACAAAGTCATCTCTTAAAACTTTCCATACTCCATTTTCCTGAATCATACAAAAAATATATTAATATAAAATTATTTCATAAAGATAATAAATTTACATTTATTATATTTAAATTTTAAAATATTACCTCTTTCTTTTCTTTACTGTCTTTCACAGTAGAAACAGCTTTATCTACTTCGATACTTTTGGTTCCACCCATAAGTACATCTAAAAATGTATTTTTATCAACACTTTGTAAAACTTTTTCTCGTTTTCGTTCAGTTGATCCAGATTCTTTCAATTTCCTTTCAATTTCTCCTTGTTGTTTTCTAACTGCATTAAATAATGTAACTACACCCCTAAATAAATATAAAAATAGTTAAGGTGGTGCTTCAAGCCTGACGTAACGGAGTTAGTGTTTTGTAATACTAAATTATTAAATAAAATATTTATTTTCTGTAAGTGATTCAGGCAATTCTTTGTTAATGGGAGATTATTTTAACATAAAAAATTTTAATTTTCAATTTAAATTGTTGGTGTAGTAACACAACTCGTTTTTTTGCCACCTCGAAAACGAGTTGAGGTCCCACGTTAACAATTAAATATAAATATTCATTTTTATTATGAAATAACAT
>JABFQC010006019.1:0-11113 GCA_022817085.1 Psilanteris sp. ZL-2020 | reverse complement strand
CTAATTGCCTTGAAGTCATAAGCAAAATATATCAAAATAATAATGCAATTGCTTAATTTTAAATAAAAATGTTGTACATTTATTTATACATATGTCACATTATTTTAACGTGTATTTCTTATTAAATCAATTGTATAATATCAAACAACTCCGATTAATTTTATTTCTTATTTTCATTAAATTAAGCAATATTTAAAAAACAATTTAATACCAGTATGACAGGATAATCATCAGAAGTATTTAAGAAAACATTTAACTACGTCTATATAATTTATGTGTCGATTTATGTTTCCTTGTTGTGAAACGTTCTTGAAAGTCGCGAGCTTGGTTCACATTGGAATGACAATTGTCCTTAGCTAGTTTTACAATCGGTTTTGAGCACAAGTCAAATAAACAGTAATAGGTAATAATAATGAGTTCATTCATGTCGTAACATTAGAGTATAAATCAATATACAAAAAATATGTAAAGCAAAACGGTTTAATGGAATGAGCACTATCAATTGAATGCATTGACTAAAATTAGTAACCTAACAAATATGAAACTACGATCCTGCTTATCAAATTCCACAAATATTGTTACTTCGCTTATAGTATTATCTGCGCTGATAATTTATAAATACGATTACTATATCTGTATGAAACTTTTATCTGTACATCTACGAGAATGTTCAATATCACAAGACAGCATTAATTAACTTCTAAATTTGTGTTAAATCATATGTGCATTATAATTATGAATATCAAAATAATATTGATTACACATAAATCATAAACAAATTAAATATGCTTCATATATACATTTTGTATATTCCATATCGATGCGAACAATTTGAAACGATAACAACTTATCAGTATAATTTGTTATAATTAATTAAATATAACGCTTAAGTGATTGAATAATTACGAATGTTTAATATCGAAACGTTTAAAGAGTATATGTATAAAGTATAATAAATGCATGTATATATATTCTTTGGCGCAGTTATTATACTTTGTTACGAAATTTGACATTGTAGTGAATAAATTGTTTACAATACCCCTTTCAAGCTTTAAAAAACAATTAAAAACAAAAATTTCCTTATAAAATTGAGATATATAAATAACGAATTAGAAAGAATATGGACGTATACGGTTGAACAATTTGCCAATAGTTTATATCCAAAACTCGTTTTCATTCGCAGAGTTACCGTCAAATAATTTTATTTGCTAATAAACATTCAATGATAATTAAGATAAAACTCGTAAACATATTTCTTTGGTACTAAAGTTCAGCGAGGAATCCTCATTTTATGATGACGTTATTAAACAAAGAATTAATCAAATAAATCCTGGGATGAGGATTCGATGCGTGCATTATACATATATAATTTTAGAAATACTCATTTCGCACACATTCCCTAAAAAACGCATGTTATATTCACACCCGATACACTTAAATTGTTCTTACAAAATGCGCGAAACATTAAATAACATGTGAGATCCACTCGAGGTAAGTATTTAGTATAATATTATAATGAAATTGATATTTATAGTACCATAAGGTGACTCAGTTAGCGACAACGCTATTATACAATAATTTTTGTGCATTTTAAAATCACAAATTATATATCAAACGCAGAAAACAAAAACAGGAATGATAAACTCACTAAATACAAATCTAAATATATATGTAAATCGAGCATTTACATATATATTGTTATAACACGACACATTTTTTATTATCAACAGCACATTTTATATATTTAAAGCAATGCCATTTGCGTTAAAAACAATAAACTAGTCAAATCATTCCGCAAACAAAGTACTTGTTTCATAACTTTGAACCGAATATGATCTCATGAATTTCCCGCATTACGCAATCCAGCGGAAAACCTTGAAAAGAAAACCGCCGCTAAAAGCCGATTTAAATCTTTTGGAAGTCACAATACATTTTTAATGCGATTAACAAATAATTTTTAAATTACAGCTTCGTGCAGTTTTTATAAACAGATCGTGATTACGATAAGTTTAAATAATTGAATTTGTATCTATTTAGACTGTTGCGATCGTCTTACAATTGTAATCGTAAAAATAAAACGCAGATAATTTTTCAAACCAAGAAAGCGTGGGACAGTAAGTTACATTCTCTGGTGCCCACGCCACTTGCGCCTCGCATTCTTGTCTAATCATATTTCACGCGCGACTTATACGAAATTTACAGGTGCGGTTGATTGGGCCGAAGATTTCGTTCGTAAAATTGCAACCCGCGGTGATTTCAATGCTCAACGACACTTTCACTTTGGACTATTAAACGCACTCCTGCTAACAACGAAATTAATAATTTTAAAGAGAAAAAGTTCAAGGTGTATTGTTCAAATAAAAATAGTATGAATTTAACGGTCAGTTTAGTAATTCGAATTATTCCAATTAGAAATTCGAAATGGATTTGAAATTTGTAGATAGAACGAAGTTTCAAAAATTTAATTATGTAAATACGTATAAACTAAGACAAATTATTATGGCGGTGTATTTGAAAAGAAAAATAGAATAATAAAAATCATTTCTAAAACTTATGAGTGTTTACTCTACTTTAAAATAATTCAAATTTCGTCAACGAAGCTTTATGGGATGTAGTATAATTTTTTGATTACAAAAAATTCAATTCTTCAGGCGTGAATATTTTTTGAATTATATTTTGTTAATTTACTATGTATACTTATCAGTAATATAATTATTAATGTCTATAATATATTCAATGTATATTTGTATCATATTGGTACAAAAAACTTGAACGTATCTAGCAACTTATTCCATCAGTTTGTTCTATTAATTCCATCAATTGAAGCTATTAATAATAACAGCATCATAATGTTTGCATATATATAATTTAAATATATTATACATCTTTTTTGACGAAACTCTTTCATTACAAAATCGTAAATATACATTTTGAAAATTCATGCCGTTTCACTTTCAAAACGCGCGTTCGTATAGAAGTGAAAAAGATGAAAATAATGATGATGATGAAGACGACAAGTAATTTGCAAACAAGATTTTATGATGGTGCCCACATGTATTTCATCACGTGCCACGTAAAAAAGAAGCGCAAGATGAATATCTTATGCAAACGTTGCATGAAAGGGTTCGAATGTCTTTCTTTATTCTTTTTTTTTTCTTTTTCTCTTTCTTCTTATTCTTTTTATCATAAATAGAAAATAATTCATTATCTTCCTTATAAAGCTACAAACTCATTAGCTACGAAGAGATCCACTGCAGTCATTGTGGCGTTTTGTTTTATATATGCGAAATTTTAAGTGCGTATTATCGTGTGGTTGAAATGATTATAAAGTCGTAGTAGAAAGTTTATAATAAATTTTGAATTAGTTACACCAAAAAAAATCATTCAAAGTTAATACTTTTTGTAAAATATACCCTAATATACTCATGAGTTACTTGAGAAATTTCTACTTGGATAGCGCATTAATATATTTATATATAATAATAATGATAAAATAATATAAAAAAATTTACATATTTTCCCATTTAATTAAAGAAAGCAGATTTACTTATTTATTATTAACTATTTAACTACTATTTATAGTCAAAATTTGATCTTGAAACTGAAAAACAAGCAACCGCAGTTCGTTTGTTTCAATTTTCGCGAAACTTACTTCTAAACAGACTCATTCATAAACTATACTTTCCCAATGAATACAGAAACATTCAAAGTATACAATAAGATTTATCCCGATTAAAAGTATTATCGCGTTTATAAATCAATATTACAAAGCGTCGGTAAAATTTTGGTTCATCCGTTTATTAAAATATATTAATTATATATTAATATATATATATATATATATATATAAATCAACGAAACGCAGTCTAAACGGCGCGAATTCAACCTTCGAATTCCACGCGAAATAAAATGACTACCACAATCGTGTTAAACTTGCACAAATTCCAATCGCAACTAGACAAAAGTGGCTTGCGGACTTTATATGCTTTGATATGCTGTGGCTCATTTGTGTTGGATCGTATGAACGGTCCTGAACACGCGCGCGCAAGAACGGCATGCCATGCCCCCGGTGGTATCAGACTCAACGACCTGGCAGGGGCTTCAAGCCGCACTTTCTAAAGGCCTTCGCTGCCTTTGCAGCCCGTCCACCACGTACACAAGCGCGTGCATGTTGATGTGCGCGGCTTCTAAATACATATGTACATCCTTGCATCTCAACACATTTCAACAAACGCATATAAGCGACACCAACACCGACCGCAGATCGCCATCGGTGCCTCAAATATATCGATCCTGATTAACGTCGGATTATTTTCAAATCAAAGTTTTCCGACAAATATTCGCATCGTTCGGTTGATCCTTGTTAATCGAAACCAAAACCTGCTACAACGAACGCGGGCAAAGTTTCGTTGAAGCGATATACCGAGATCGAATGAAACGTTTTCAATTATTAAAAATCGTTGTACGAAGACGAAAGGATAAACAAATTTGGAATGTTAGATTAAATTTTGTTTATATATATATATAATATTACAATTCCGTAATTGCGGGGTATGCGGTAGCACAAAACACGGTTGAATGGAACAACGCGTTAAAAGCGTATTTTTGAATTCAGTTCGGAATATAATCCAAACGAGCCGTAGGAATTCGAAGGATTTAAATCAATGAGAATGGGCGCAGCACGCCAGGCCACGCTACTAGCGGCAGGAATTCACTGCGTCCGCTACAAGGCAAAGATGCCGAGAAAACGTAAATTCCAAGATAACAATATCGAATTTATGAATAAAAGTATCGCGATTGAGTTATACTTAGTACGTGGGTTGGATTTTCTTGTCGCGGGTCAAAGAACCACGCGGCTGTTAATAAATCGCGCAAAACGCCGAATAATTTGTTGCGCGAACACGCAATACGAATTGGATTTACGTGCGCGATTCAAATACACATCAACGATATCTGTGGTTAGGTTAGGTGGGGGAAGAAATGCGGAAGAAAAAGCCGAATATTTGTTCATACAACGGTAGAACTTTCATCGACTGTTTAAATGATTGATTTTTCATCATCGAAACGTTGCCAGGTGAAAATCATTTTCATCGGAAATCATTCATACTTCTCCATTAATCGTTACTGCTAACGGGATGATTTCGTTTGATGCAATTAAGCAACGACAAACATCTAATTGCGTAACTATTTTTTTTTATTTAGAAATGGAGCAATTGTCGCGTTACAGCGTTGCGTAAATTATAAGGTATTTGATCGAGTTGGTACATTCAAACTCGGCAAAATATATATATATATGTATATTACCTTTGAACGAATCATCTAACAAACGAGTGTAAAATCACTTTCAACGCAGATAAGATCGGCAGATAACACTTTTAGCGCGATATCGAGAGTGAAAAAAGTAATTTTTTCTTTATTTGTATCCACGCGTCTATTAGGTTTGAATGTTAAACCGACGAATTGGTAGAATTATCGCGCACTTACAATTTACGACATTTTCAAATCAAATTTCATCATGGCTGAAAGGAAAATTTTAAATAAATCTAATTTGATCGTTGTGAAATATTGCTGAATACTATTCTATTATAATGTTAATATTTTGAATAGTAATTATACGTAATCATCTCAATTGATCAATCAATGTTTTCTTTATTAATGGATGTAATTTTTTGAATTAAAAACAAGATTGTAATAATCCATCAGTCAGACTACGATATAACATTGCACTTGTGGCTATGTAAGTATATCAATAAAAAACATAATTAGAACACAAACTTTTCTCACGTGTATAAATACTATTCGACATTTTGTAAATTTATTTTGAAAGTTTGTAAAACAAAATATCTCTTCGTATTCATGTATACATATATATATGTCTTCGCTTTTAACCTTAATACTATGCATCTAGATATAATAATTCAACATACAATCTCGAATTTAATTTATGTTAATTTTTACATTTTAACTTGAAAAGTGACGATGAAAGTATTTCGAAAGATATGTCATTTATTATCTTTTGAAACGCATTTAAAGGACACCAAAGATTAATCTATATTGAAAAGTTCTAGTTGTTTCGTGCGAGTCTGAATTTGTCGATTCAGGCTTTAAATTGACCATACATACGTATACAATATATATACATGCTTATGTCCTAGGATGCATGCACTGACGTAATACTTCACAATAAAACATTAACCAGAAAAATAACACAAAATAAATCATAATACTTTGCGTTTTCAGCGTGCGTTTTTCTTGAGCGCAAAAAATAATCTCGATGCAAACGCGAGTAAGTTACGTAATGACTAAATATCGTAGACTATTTTTAACCGCGAATGGAAAACGAAATTAATTTTTTTTGTATTCATTGTTATACGATGACGCTAGTTATTTATAAATCTGACACATCGATTTCCTACGGTATGTAGTTTCTCATCTCTCACAGCCTAAAAGTTGTCACGTAACTTTGACTTAACATATATATATATATATATATTGTTTACAAAAATTGACAATACTAATCTCTAAGAAAAATTTACTTATTTTCACATAATAAAATGTTTATACATTGTCAATTACCTATTACTACCGAATTTAAAGCAGTTTGAAATATTCAGTTTCAATCATTTAAAGTATTCGATATCATATTTTCAAGATTATTGAGAGTTACGTTTAAAATGAATTTTACCTTAAAACGTTAATTCAAGTAATATAACTTAAAATAACAACGGCTTGATAAATGAAAACATATTTATGATTATAATTCGGATAAAATGCTTGTCGCGAGGCACACCTGTAAATCAAAATAATCGCTTTACTTAGATATAACTTTGTATAACGAAATTATCTGAATTGTTATTACTAATTCGTCAATCATTTCAACTTATTGATATAAAAATAATTGAAGCTTAAAATATTACTCGGTTATTGAGAAAAATTTAACGTTCACTTCATACTTGACACATTAAAATCATTCGATAGTAGTTTTAAATGAGAATTGTTTTAAACAAATACAAAATTATGAGTTATGAAATAACGTTGACTGAAACGAATGACATACAATATGCCGGAAAAGTACAAACGAATAATTTTAATTTAATATCAAATTTACATCCATTTATGCCTACATTTAATTTTATTGAAATACTATACACGGTTATTTAAATACATAATAATTGTATTTAGAAATTGGATAATGTATAAATGTTGAATAATTACCATTTGTAAAATGTTTATAATAATTTGTATACTATTTCTTTAATTTATTTTTAACCGAATAGAGAATGAAATATAAAAAAGTGGCAGAAAATTATTATATAGTAATAATTTTCAAATATATGTCATTCAAATAACTGTCTCGTAAACACCAAAATTATTAATTTCCTACATTGTTATTGTTGATTTATTTCAGATTATAAATGTCACTACACTTTTTTCGAACCAGTAAACTTTCAACCTTTCTAATAAAATCCAAGCACACATTTCTAAATTATTATCATGGTACCACGAAAATGAAAGAAATTAAATAAAATACTTTCAATAGATAAAAAAAATTCATTATTAAAATCAAGCAAACTCATAATATTGTGAAATTATTTTTAATTAAAGCTTTTGATTGAATAATACAATTGTTCGCGTTTTATTTAACATTAATGAAAATAATTGTAAAATGACTTGTTTCTAATATACATGTTCAGTTATTAGTTATCAATCGAATTAATCACCGAATTATTACATTTATACTGAATTATTGAAAATAATGTACGTGTTTAAGAAGTAATTTATGTACCTTACATAAACTCAGAATTGCATAACCGCGCGTATAAAATGTCAGATACACAACTTATTTATGTAAAAAAACATATTCTTCATTATTTACATACTTATTTAAGAATAATTTTGTAAACTTCAGTGTATTTTTAAAACAAATTTTAAACAAATGTTATGTTACGGATATGAATCATGATATTAAGGCAAATAAATAAATACAAATTCATAAAAATCGCAATCAAATTACATTATATATATATATATGTAATATGCTAAAATAATTTTGTACTTTAAATAATACCATATCTGTGACTTTATATAAAATAAAATATAATATGTATGTATATAAAGTAATCTTATCCTCAGTTTGTAATTACTATATTCAAATTATGCATAATTATTTGTAATATGCAAGTATTTAGAATGTTTAACAATTTCTGCGGTTGCTATGTATACGTGCTAATACAGTTAACTGACATAATCGCAATTATATCACGTGAAATTAAATATCACACAAATGGAAGAAAGTAAAAGATTATCGTAAACATATATATCTACCAACTTGTTTTCAAATTTTGATTATTTTTTAATAAATAAAATCTACCGGTTGATCAGGTTTGCCTTAAAACCTTTTACATATTTTTAAGATTATTAAGCGTTTCGCAATCGAATGAAGTAATAACTTGACATATTATTTAATAATTGCTAATTTACATTAAAATTTATATTAATTATTCCGTGGGACATTACACGTCAATGTTATGAATTTATTAATTACGCGAACACAACAAATTCTAAAAATTTAACTGAACACTGAGAAAAATCAAACATGAAAAATTACTATTTATAATACGATCTTGCACTTTTAAACGACAAATCAAAATTTGGTCTTTTTAACAGAAAAATTTACGTTTTTTGCGTAGAAATTTACTGCTTTATCTGAAAATATTACTGCTAAACATAGTAAATTCCACGCTTTTTCGCTTATAAGTCCAAGCTCGTATTATAAGTAGTAAATTTTCATATATAATTTTTCTCAGTGTATACTAAAAAAAATATCTTGTATTAAATGCTGATGAAAAATACGTCATATTTATATTAAAAAGTATGTAATTTCATTGTAAACCTTTTAAGGTCTTTGTCATTTATCGCTATCGTTCAATTATTCCATTATAAGTTAATTGTAAACTTTATTGATTTCATATAACCATTACGCAAAAGCGTTTGTTTCGTTTATATCGTAACGTGTCAATTTGCGCGCATCAAAAATTGATCATACAAATATGATGCGTCAAAATATTCAAATTACACGTGTAACCGTGATTGCTTATATATAACAAAACCGTAAAAGGAATTCAAAAGACAATTTAACGCGGTGTCCAAGCCCCAAAAACACCTCGTACGATTCAATGAATCACACATTCAAAGCCACTCATTTCGTATCTCACACGTATGCAATCTGAGAGTAAACCATGCATTCACACACGGAACGAACTGGCACGTTCACACTGCACTCCGGCGATAAAAATATTTGACGCGCGCGTGTCACATATGCGACCAGTTGCGCCATGCCCCTTAAAAGGTACCAATAATCGTGGATTACGAAACTGACCCTTATGCCTTCGCCACTGCTTGTAAAGTAATGCGGCAACCGCGACCAGTAGCAACGTCGTGAAAAAGGTCCCGACAACGGCTCCGGCGATACTTCCTCCGTAATAACATGTCTCATGCATGATTCTCTCTTGGCCAAATTTCACCTCCTCATTGCCACACAACTTTCAGCACTCGAACGGCGCGAAATCAAACAAAGTAATCTCGTTGTCACAAGGAATAACACTTTTCACATGGTTTTTCCAACAACAAATTTTATTCTTCAAACCAACGCGACTCGGATTTTCGTCCTTCAATTGTGCACCAGCCAAGGACTGGTTGCTTGTGCTTGATCGTCGAATGCGTGCGATTCGAACTCCGTGTGAAAAAGACGTGACACGTAAGAAAAGTCGAAACGGAATAGATAACGCGGTGGTACCGGGACACCGTGCGCTTCAACACTGACTCGACGCGAGAGCGAGCGGCCGAACGGACTGGTAAACGAAACAGGTAGGTGTGTGCAACAGGTGCTTCTGAGCGAGCATGCTGCGGTGAAAAGGGGCGCCTCGAGACCAGGCCGAATGCCACGAGTGAAGTGCAACGCGCAAACGGAGGATACTGATTTCCAATTTCTCGGCTCCGCCGCGAAATAAAGTCGCAGCTCCGGGCCAACATTTTCGGCTGCGACGCGATTCCGTGTTTTTGATCATTCGGGCTTTATTTCTTTCTTTCCTTCTTTCTTTTTTTTACACTCGCCAAACCGAACGCTGCAGTGGCGTCGTCGCGATTGTCAACCGCGTATCATGACGGATTTATACCTGCGTGTAGTTTGAAAACTACATTCTGGTATTATTCTGTCAAGAATAAGTGTTATTATAAATATGTAATAATACGTCTTGCGAGTTTTCGATACGTTTATTTTGCAAGGTTTATATACATATATGTGTATATATTTATATTAGGAATGTTAATTGTACGCTTGCACGTAGTTTCGTAAAAATTATAGGAAAATAGAAAAGTTCATTATGGTATTAGGAAAGAAAATGATCAATTTTGGGTGTATTTTATTTACGTCATAATGGACGGGAATGAGTTAATATTATAATTGTTTAAGGTTATTTTTTAATGTTGAATTATTGTTATTATTGTTCTTCCATGCGTTTCTAAATATTAGTCATATATTTTAGATTACTAGAACCCTACACGCAATGATAAATGCGTCATCGAAATATATAAATCGATAAATTGTAAATTTACAGAAGAGATTGCAAGTACAAATTTACTGATGATTAAAGTTTTATTATAGAATAATGATAAATTATATACAAGTATAATTTATTATACGCTTTTAACTTATATTTGCTTTTTATTTTAGGTCATTTACGTAACTAATTAACAATAATATAAAACTGTCTAACAATATATTATATATAATTTACATAAAAGTATAAATTATTTAATGAACGATATATATATATATATCTGTGTGTTTATAAGTGTGGCAATAATAATAATCATAAAGTTATTTCTTTTAAATTTTAATCTTTTATTTCCTGTTTGGCTTTAACTATAATAAAACGAAACGTGTAAAATAAGTAGTATTATTAATTCAATACTTACATATTCAGGTTCAAAGCATTACTATATGTAGTGTTATATACACGGAACAAAAAAATTGACTAGTACAGATAAAAGTTTTTCTAAAATAGATAAATTGTTTAGCTGGTATTAGAACAAATAAATGATTTGACTGAAA
>JABFQC010006018.1:0-11113 GCA_022817085.1 Psilanteris sp. ZL-2020 | reverse complement strand
GATTTACTTTGTATATTTTGGCTAGGTACTATTACATAATTACTGGTATTAAGCATTTTTGCCTTAAGAAGTCTATTTTGTAATTGTGTACTACAAGTCATAGTAGCTCAGTGGTTAGAGTACACGCGTTAAAGTCGAGACGAGGGTTCAAATCCCGGAAATAATTATTAATGACACAAATTTTTCAAATTCAAATTATATTAATTATTAGGAAACAAGATGTCTCCTTAGCCTCAAAATAATATTAATTATATGTATATATATATATTATTTTACTTTTATAACAATAATTAAAAACTGGCCAGAATCTAGGCTGACAGAGCGTGACGTTGCTACTTAATTACTGCATAGTTGTTTAGGGATAAATCTAGTCAGAGTTTAGAAAAGTCTGGTTGTTTTCACGCAAAAAACTCGACATAATTTTTACTTGGGCAGACTTCAGCCTAAGTATCAATGAAAGTTTTAAAAGCTAATATACAGTCGGCTTTTTTTAAGCTATTTCGTCGAAACCCTTTTTCCTATCCCGAAAGACATTTTGGCCAACAGGGTGTGCTGAATGGCTGTATCGTAAGTCTACATCCCTGAAGGCCATTAACACCTTAGAAAATAAATACATACCCGTAGAAAGTCACGACAGACTAGCCACTTGCGGTATCCGTTGAGCATTCCTCAAAAGCGTCAAGCGATGAATCGCTTGACAAAGTTCCGCATAACAGCGACACCATAATGAGATCTTACTGACGCACGAATCAATAAAAACCTCACTTATCTTAAGCTCCCCCCCTCAAAATAGAGCGATACATATACTTTCTCCTTTTTGAGTACTCGTAACCAACCTCCCATACCGTATTATACCGTGAAATTGTTTTTTTCTGCAAGACGGAAAACCCTCTCATCGCGCCAAGACGATCAGACGCAATATCACTTAAACCAACATTGAATCGTTTAATATCCACCGAACCAACAAAACTCAAACCATGCGTCCATCTCTCCCGGGTCAATCCAAACACACAAACCAGACTCCTCACTTTCTCAAAGAGACCATATCTGTAATTTTAACTGCATCACGACATATATTTTAGAAAATGGACATCAATTTAAATGGAATAGGGTCAAATTTTAGATAAATAAAACAGTTAACGAAATTAAACCATCGACATATTTTACTTTAAAACACACAACGCCTTTTATTATGAAGAGGGGCCCACGCGGAGGACCGAAAGTTAAAATACCAACTTTTATTCACTCTTTAACATTAAAGTTTTGTTCTTATCCGGACACGAAAATAAATTTTATTACTTAAATTTTATAATTTACGACAATAAAGTTACGACCAACGTAGTAAATCACAGTAGTAATACGATCAAGTTAAAAAAAAGAATTCGGTTCATTTTCAATTTTTTAATTCATTAATACAAATTTATTATGTTTTCAATTATTTTCTAACTATTATTAATATGTATATTATTATTTTTACACATATATATATCGTCGGTTTTAATTTTGTTATGTTATATGTATACGTATATATATAAGGACAAATTAAATGCTTTAACAAAATCAAATGTATGATAGAATACATACATAGAATATGAATATATTTTTTGATACAAAAAACCATTTATTTGGTTCAGTAACAACAAAAGTGTTTTGTTGCATAAAACAAAATTTGTTTGTTTGGGCTATTTCTATGCGTACGTAATGATGTAATGTATAATTTTTGATCTATCAAAACATTTTTTCCAATGTTTCAAGACGCTATAAAGCAAGAAATGCATGCACGAGTTAACAAGCTCAGAAAGTCAACATGTTGAACTAAGTATTGAAGTTGCTTTAAAGAAAGCAAACGTTTAAAATATCGACGTTACCCATTATCGTGTAGAATACAGAAAATATTGGCAAATATTAATAAGAAAATTTCCAGAGTGGTCGATCCTGGCTTATAAATATAAACTTAGTAAAGCTATTACTTGTTTATATACCGGTGCTGATTTACATTGCAGGATGGTGAAAGCAAGTTGCATAACTTCTAAACACGGTTAATTCTAGAAGCTCAGGCTGATAAAGAGTTTGGACAAAATAGAGTATTCGCGTCTGTGATGTTTTTTAATATTTTTTATTTCCTGGATAATATATTTAGGCATGCACATATTTATCTGTCATGCTCGGATATGGTGAGTGTGGTATAGTTTAGTGATCTAGTGATCCTAAGTCCATATCCTCTCTAAACCCGTATTTTCATCTTTACACGAAAAGAAATATTGTATTAAAAATTACTAGCAAAATATTAAATGTGTGAAAGTAGTGTTTATTTTTAAATTATACTTAAAAATTATAAAAATTATACTTGATAAGTATTGAACATTTTAGTAAAAATTACTAACATTTTAATAAAAATTGCTGAAGTTTTATGTATTATTTCAAAATACAACACTTCTGTCACACAATTGATATTTTATGAGTAATGTTTAATACATTTTTTCTTTCCATTCTTTCTTTTCCGTTAAATGTTAGGTTAAATATACTATTTATTCTCTAAGTATACCCGCAGTTGGATTGAATCGTCACCTAACTAGACAACTTTTATTATGGTAAGTAAGCAGGATTATCGACCTAGTTAGATGACGATTCAATCCAACTGGGTGTACCAATCAACGCAAACACTCAAAGAATCATATTAGGTGTGAAATAGAGATTTTTGACATCGAAGACATATAATTTCTTATATCAAATTTAAAATATACCTTAACGTCAATACAAAATATTCACGTCGTTATTTAAATCGTTCACCGGTTCCGCGAACTCAACACGACACGCCGAGTGAACGACGTTGCTCGCAGATACACTCCGTGATCTTAAAAATGTACCCAACATATCAGTTCTCCTAACAGTATTTCCCTCCCCCAAATCAGTAAGGATCACTTTGATCAAACACTTAGAAAACGAACGCGACCCTCCGTACCCGGACATCGCTCATTCCATATTCACCTGTTCCTATCCTAAATTAATAACGAGAATAGTCTTACAATTATACGTTAGCCGAGCGGCCACTTGACTATACAACTAGTAAAGCCGAACCACGGCAACCTTTCTAATTTGAACAAATGTATGCATGTGAAAATGTATAATTATTTTGTTACATTACGCGACTAAGTCACGTTATTACATCTATTTATATATCAAAATTAATACTGCGACCCATGATAATATAATTTCATATATTAGACCTATTAGACATTGGTTTACTGGTGCTAAGGACCGGGAAGTTGGTCGAAAAAAAAGAAACATTCAAAAACATTAAAATAAAAACGAAAGAAACTAAAGATTGTTATAAATCAAGAATATATAATATAAATTAAATACATAAGATTATATGCAACATGTAAGAAAGTAATATATTATTCAATAAAAAGTAATATATTAAAATAGTTCTTAAAAATTTTATTACACACATTATATGAATTAATAGTATAGAATATTCATGTATATATTATGTATATAAAAAATGAATAAACTATATAAATAATACCCGTTCCTGCATTGAAACAATATTGACATAATTTATTAAACAATATTCGATAAATATTGATACAATGCTATTGCCTAATTCTGACATTGTATTTCATCCTAACTTAAATAAACCCTTTGATGACGCCGACATTGGCGACTTATATTGGTACGACTATGCCGATGATATTGGGCCAACACCAAATCAACCATGCTTTTCTGCATGTGTAATATCAGCCCTATCCGACTTCAGGATTTGTCACTAGTTTCTGTGGTTCTCTAATGTTACTGCTACGCATCGATTGTCTTGGTCTAAGAAATAATCGTAACCGACGTTACGTATGTCATTTTTTTAAGTTAGGTTTGTCTTTATTGTTGATATTGACTATAATCCAGATTTTATGTGCATGAAGTTCCAAACGTTATATAGAAACGAATTTGGACTTAGAATAATTCTCGCGCGTGGCACAGCGCACGGACTAAGCGTGCGACGGCGGAATATTAAAATTACGATATTTCCGGTAAAAGTTAACCAATCTTCATGAAATTGGGTGCAATTTGTGCTGAATTTCATACAGTATTAGGATGTAATTATCAAAAAAACATATAGAATATGTTATATTCTGTCGGATGCATCGTGATAAATAAAATATAAGGATTTAATGAAATATTTATTTAACGATAAATGCATTTAAATAGCCCGAATTTAATTTGTACTCATACAAACGAGGTAAAAATTAATTGTACTACTGTTGGCTATATTCGTGCCAAATTTCAAATTTCTAAAAGTGATGCCGGGGCACGAAACGTGGCGCCAAAGTGGATAAAACGCACCAAAAATGCGTCATTTCACACTTAAACGCATCGATCTCGGCTAAAATCAAAATGTACTCACACGGACTATATACAAATTAATTTTACTACTATTGGCTATATTCGACCCGAATTGCAAGTTTCTAAAAGTGATGCCGGGGCACTAAACGTGGCGCCAAAGTGGAAAAAACGCACCAAAAATGCGTCTTTTCACACTTAAACGCGTCGATCTATACAATAAATTGTATTTTAAATTAATATTATATATTATAAAACACAAGAAAGATCATGTAATACAAAATTATCATTCTTATTTATTTACAAAAACGCGTTTAAGTGTGAAAAGACACATTTTTGGTGCGTTTTTCCACTTTGGCGCCACGTTTAGTGCCCCGGCATCACTTTTAGAAACTTGCAATTCGGGTCGAATATAGCCAATAGTAATAAAATTAATTTGTATATAGTCCGTGTGAGTACATTTTGATTTCAGCCGAGATCGACGCGTTTAAGTGTGAAATGGCGCATTTTTGGTGCGTTTTTTCCACTTTGGCACCACGTTTCGTGCCCCGGCATCACTTTTAGACACTTGAAATTCGGCTCGAATATAGCCTACACTAGTAAAATTAATTTGTATATAGTCCGTGTGAGTACATTTTGATTTCAGCCGAGATCGACGCGTTTAAGTGTGAAATGGCGCATTTTTGGTGCGTTTTTTCCACTTTGGCACCACGTTTCGTGCCCCGGCATCACTTTTAGACACTTGAAATTCGGCTCGAATATAGCCTACACTAGTAAAATTAATTTGTATATAGTCCGTGTGAGTACATTTTGATTTCAGCCGAGATCGACGCGTTTAAGTATGAATATACGCATTTTTGGTGCGTTTTTTCCACTTTGGCGCCACGTTTAGTGCCCCGGCATCACTTTTAGAAACTTGAAATTCGGCACGAATATAGCCTACACTAGTAAAATTAATTTGTACCTCGTTTGTATGAGTACAAATTAAATTCGGCCTATTTAAATGCATTTATCGTTAAATAAATATTTCATTAAATCCTTATTTTTTATTTATCACGATGCATCCGACAGAATATAACTATTTGTGTTTTTTTGATAATTACATCCTAATACTGTATGAAATTCTGCACAAATTGCACCCAATTTCATGAAGATTGGTTAACTTTTACTGGAAATATCGTAATTTTAATATACCGCCGTCGTAAGCTTAGTCCGTGGGCCGTGCCACGCGCGAGAATCCAAATTCGTTTCTATAAAATATTTGGAACTTCATGCACATAGAGCTTCCTATTTGAATGCTTTGTACATCATACAGGATAGTTTCTGATTAATAAATAAATCTTAGTTAATATGCGAATATTCTTTGATATTAATTTTGATTAATAAATTTGTTTTATTTACGATAAAATTAAAATATAAAATATTATAAATACAACTAAATTGTTGTTATTATTATTATTACTGAAATATTATAGAAATAATACACAACTTTTCAAATTTTGTAAATTTATTATTAAAATAATCATCACATGAAATCATACATAAAATTACTATTTTGGCTGAGTTCTAAAATTGATTTTCAGCACTTTTGTCTTTGACTTAATTATTTGTTTTCATATTTTTATCTCATTGTTTCAGTACTGAAAGGTAATTTTAGAACTCAGCCTTTGTATATCAGCATCAATATTTCATAATAAATTATATATATTTTATATAACGGATCACTAAGTTACCACCGAAGTTAACAAAGTTTATAATAATAAATCGCGACAAAAACTAGCTTATCACGACTAATTTAATTCTAGTTTAAGAAAACCTTATAAACCTTAATAAAAACTTGATATTTATTTATTATTTTGGTTAACTTCAGAGACATCAATAAAATTAAAAATAATTGAGTAAACAAAAATATTATATTCAATAAAAGAAGACTCATTGCAAATTGTGAATATCGCGAGTTTTACAAAGAATGATAATACAACATGGATTAATATCAATTTGATACATACATTTTAATCCATCTATACAACTCATATTTTGTTTATTATTTTACAAAGCCCATAAAAAATTTACTAACTGGATTCAACGTTTAAATTTAGATTTACAACATATTCTTGAGTGATATTTATTTTTGAAAGTAAAAAATTCAACCAAAATCCGAATAACACGATCTCAAACTATTTTAAAAATGCAATTTTTTATACTCGTGTGAATTATAATTTATAATAAAGAGAAACTCAAATTATATATAATGAATAATTTTTTTTGTAGATGTGATAATATATAATATAATTATTACTTATAAATATTGTAGGATTTTATATAGGCTTTTTTTTTAATTTCTGTCTAGGGGTATTAATAATTAGTATAATATATCTATAATACTTTAATATATTCAATAAACTTAATACATTATTCGAGAAATGCGTTTAATCACGATGATTGCTTAAACACGACTGACTTACATTACTCGCGAGAATGAAAACAGACATATACGTATCAAAAATAATTTCGTCGGTTAATTGAGCTAAATCAAAATAGTCCTACGGTGGCGCACCAATACTTCGATTAACCGTTGAATTTATGCATTGCTGCGCTTTCTCAACATACTTAAACCATTCTGCATGGTTTTTCAATGATAACTTTGTAAGTAGGAGAATTATCACTCTGTTTATCCGTGCCACTTGACCATTCGCCCTTAGAACTCCAGTAGTCGTCAATTGATGTTCAATCTTTTCGGATTTGCAATACTCTTCAAATTCACATGAAGTAAACGCACTGCCTCGATCAGAGATAATTCTGCGAGGATTTCCAAAAATAACGGCTTGTTTTTTCAGTGTTTGGATTACTTCAGTTGCACCTGTAGACTTGGTTAAAAAGAACCAAATAAATTTGGAAAATGCATCTACGACTACTAAAAGATGTTTATAACTTTTTCTCGTTGTTGCCAAGGGCCCTAAATGGTCGACATGACGCGTATCTAAAGGCAAACATTCTTTATCGATACAGGGAGTCATCCCTCTTGCTTGCCATACTTTCTTTCTGCCAAAATGCACGTCACAGAATTACGTAATATTTTTTCAACTTTTGACCGGAGATTTGGTTTAAAGTATTCCTTCTTCACGGCCAATTCTGTTTCGTTACTGAAAAATGCCCAAAGTCGTAATTTTTGTAAAATTTGATTCTGCATTTTCTTCGGCGCCACCAATTTAATATTTTCAGACTTATACAGTAAATCTCCTTTCACGATATAACCTTCTCGATGTCCTTTCTCAACGTCCGATATGATGCGTTGAATATCATCATCTTTATGCTGAGCGTACCTCAACTTAGCCATCAGTCCATTTTCGCTTGCATCAGTTAATAAACATTCAGGTGCCGAACTTCTACTTAATGAGTAAACGTGTGCTATACTTCGCCCTGGTCGATGTTCGATTACATACTGGGATTCCTCAACTGTAATGCCCAACGAGCCACTCGAACACATAAGTCACGCTTCTTCATAGTAAGAGTAAACGCCTTGCAGTCTGTTACTATTTTAAAGAGGATTCCCAAAAGATATACTCGGAACTTCTTCAGCCCTCTTACAATGGCCAACACCTCAAGTTCGTAGCTGGGGTAATTTTCTTCTGCCGACGTCGTTCTCTTACTAGAGTAGTATACCGGATGAAACAATGAATTTTCTGTATTTTTCTGCAATAAAATAGCACCATATCCACATCTCAACGCATCGATATGTAACTCCGTTTCAGCAGATGAACTATATAAAGCTAAAATAGGACTTCCGCTCAATTTCAATTTTAATAATTCAAAAGCATTTCTCTGCGCGGTTCCAAAATAATATATTACATCTTTACGCAATAAGTCAATCAATGGTTTAGCAATTATTGAATAGTTTAGTACAAATTTATGGAAATAACCGGTCAAACCTAAACAACTTTGTAGTTGTCGCACATTATTGGGTATCGGAAACGAAATCACGGCATTAGTTTTTTCGATTGATGGTCGAATACTTCCATTCTACACGACATGACCCAAATATTCCACACTCTCACGCAAAAGTTGACATTTTCTCCAGTTTATTTCAACTCCAGCTTCGTCCGCAATTTTCAGTACTCGTTTTAATTTGTACAAAGCATTTTGGTGATCAACAGCTGGTATTATGAGATCGTCCATATATATAAGAACAATACCCTCTCGCACCAGATCACGAAACACGGCATTTATGAAGCGTTGAAAAACCGCGGGCGAATTACACAACCCGAATGGCACTTTGCAGAACTCATAATGGCCGCCTGGTATCACAAATGCTGTGTACTTTCTGCTATCTTCGTCCACTGAAACATGAAAAAAACCGTTTGTCAAATCCAAAGTACTAAACAATTTAGCACCTTGTAATGCGTCTAGCTGATCCTCAATCAATGGTAATAGATATCGATCTTTTAAAATTTTCTGATTAATTCTTCGTAAATCGACACACAATTTACTGGAACCATTTTTTTAACCAATACAACCGGGCTTGCATAGTCAGACAACGAAGGTCTGATTATACCTTTTGACAACCACTCGTCTACCTGATTATTTACAATTTGCTTCTCGCTCGCAGACTCATCTTCTCGCAGGTTCATATACGGGTTTTTCGACACTCAATAATATTTTCATATTCGCATCTATATTTCGGGTTTTATTCGGTTTATAATTTCTAACGATCTTAGCAATTTCTCTCTTTAAATCGTTACCTTTTATATGTTGTAAGTAATTATCATCATTTGTAAACATGTCTATATCGATGCCGAATACGTCGGGTACCGCGTTCACAACATTTTCGAAATATTTTAATGGTTCAATAATAACGTCATTATCCATAAATTTAGTTATTGTATTTTTTAAGAAATTTGCTCCGAGCAATAATTCAAATTTCAACAATTCATCGTGCACGATATATACATTTACATCAAATAAATTATTATCGATAACTATCTCTATATCACAATTGCCCATAGTTTCAATTAATGATGGTCCTATACCTTTAAAACGCAATTTATTTTCTCCTACAACCGAATAACCCAAATTTACAAAATCTGTGAAACGCATCAACGAAATGTCACTACCGAAATCTATCAGCGCACACATTTTTCTTTCTTTCACACATATCTTTTTGATATATTTTTGGTTTTGTTCCGCCGCAGTCATATAATTTACTTTAAAATTGTCGTTAGATTTTGTTGAACACATGTTTGCCATATGACCAAAAATACCACACTTAAAGCACTTAGAACCACGGTCCTTATAAGGACAATTACTCATCATCACGTGATCTCTGTTACCACAATTTACACATCTAACTCGGTTATCGGAAATTTTTACAATATCATCGCGTTTGTTATTGCTACTCGGA
This sequence comes from Psilanteris sp. ZL-2020, assembly GCA_022817085.1. Classification (NCBI taxonomy): domain Eukaryota; kingdom Metazoa; phylum Arthropoda; class Insecta; order Hymenoptera; family Scelionidae; genus Psilanteris; species Psilanteris sp. ZL-2020. Next base: position 1,377 of record JABFQC010006018.1, on the reverse strand, counting down.
CACTGGCTACTCTGTTTATTGCTCCTCGAGGATGTTGATTCCACCAATTTCATCCGTTAACGGAGTGACACCTTCCCATAAGCTTCCATCAACATTTCTACAGAGGTGAATCTGTGAGTGCGCGCTTGATCACGAAGTAGGATGTCAGGTATACCCTCGATGATACATTCCAATAGTTCATCTTCGTCGACCAGTATTCTATTTGCCAAAATGATCTTTGCATGTGCATACTCTTGAAGTGCTTCTCTTGGATCTCATACTCGATTTAAAAACTCAGTTCGTGTTGAGAATTTACTCTGCCTGGTACTAAACATAATCTTCAACATTGACAATAATTCATTCGCTAACTTAGTAACTAAGTCTGGCTTTAAATGTAGCCATTCCCAAGCTCGTCCCTTCAATCGCATTCCAATCAAAATTCGAACGGTATCATTGCTCAATTTATAAACATAAATCAAAGATCGTGCCTTTCGTACCCAATTATCACACTCTGATGGCTTTCCTACAAAATATCCCAATAATTCATTTTGGAATTTTAATTATTTTTGGTGACTTTAATTGCGACCTGTTGAATATTTCTCGTGAATCTTGTTTTATCAAATCATTTGCTACTAGGTTCAATCTCCACATTATAAATGATAACTCTCCTACCCATCATACTTCGCTCTCTCATGCATTACTGGATCTCTGTATGATTGATTCCAAATATAATTTGAAGAAGTACTGGCAATCAGGTTATCCGTTCTTATCTGGTAATGAAATCCTCTTCTTGAAGTATAATTCTTACCACCCGAAATCTCTACATAGGCAAATTTCTAGTCGTAATTTTAAAAATCTTGACCTTTTTAAACTTTTTGACACCGTAAATAGACTTAAAAACCACAACTCATTCAACTTTTTAAACCTTGACTCTTCTGTAGAGAACTTCCCCTGCCGTGAAATCTATAGGTAATGATGGCATCCCTCACCACTACTATACTAAATTATATCCTGTTGTTGAAAACGAACTATTATCTATACTAATCAATCTCTAATTACCTCCACTTTCCCTAAAATTTGGAAACAGGCCATCATTATCCCTATTCCTAAAATGCACAAACCAACATCACTTGACCATTTTCGACCGATCTCTATCTCATGTTCCCTCTCTAAAATCCTTGAAAAAATAGTCTACGAACAACTACTTCAGCATATTATATCTATTGAATATTTTGATCCGTATCAATCAGGTTTTAAAAAAGGCTTTTCAACTCAGACTGCTCTGCTTAGACTTGTAGATGATATTAGAGGGGCTATGAATAATCGTGAGATTACAGTCCTGGTAATATTTGATTTTTCTAAGGCCTTTGACCTAGTTGATTATGACTTACTGATTGG
>JABFQC010006017.1:0-11114 GCA_022817085.1 Psilanteris sp. ZL-2020 | reverse complement strand
GTGTGTAATATTTGAACTTTTTATTGGTCAACAAGGGAAGACGAACCCTCATCTTCGTCAGCAAACGCACCCAAAACGCCCTTATTGCATAATATACATACTATTAATATAAAGCGGCTGAAAAATTTGTTATAACTTTTATGCAGGAAAGTTTCGTTTTATTTTAACTTTTTGATAACAGTTTTTCGCCATTATAATACAATCACCAGATACAATTAATAACAAGTCGATACTAACATAAAACGTGTGTTATTATGTGAATATAATAAAATTATGTATCGTAAAATAGCAATTAGATATAATATAAATTAAAAACATATTAACGAAACTTAATTTGATTTGATAAGAATAATTTAAGTAATTTTTTAACAATGTATTTATATCGTAATATAATTAATGGTCAAACGTCGAAAAAAAAATTAAACAAAAACTGTATAATAGAGTGGTTGCATTTTTGTAAACTTATAAAAAGGAATACTTTCTTTTAATTGCTTAGCATTTTAATGCGAACATACAAATGTATCATAATCTTCAGTGATTGTATTATATTATCACACACGTATGTATCGCGCCGTCAATTCGAATTCCAATTTCAATAGAGAAAACATTTTTAATTTACGAAAACGTTACACAATATAGCAATATCTATTACCGTCTCAAAAATTACTGAATTCATATCACGATGGCGAGTAATTGTTTGAATATAATAAAAATATTAAATGTCCTTGTGATCGAATAATTTAACCTAGAATACATTGCTATTAAATTATAATATAATTTTTTTCTTCGGTGATTTAACATATTTATCAAAAGCATAATTATAAAATTTACCAATTTTTTTTCACTTCGGCAAGGAATTTTTTGTGGTATAATACAATTATAACTGCAGTGTACTGTGATATACTTTGAAAATAGGCCTATAAATTGTACCAGTCTTCTGGTTACATCTAATAAAATGTTTCATCCATTTTTATAAGAAACATTATTACAGTACGAGGTGCTGATTAGTCCACAGGAACTGTCCCCATACGGCCATTGTATCTAAAAGCAACATTATAACATGTAAATAATTTTAATTATGTAAATACAAACTTATGAGTTCGTTAATTTAAAAACTGTATGATTTCTATTCATTTATGAAGGTCTATATAATTAACAAAGTAATTTGCACCTTCAGAACTCAACACTTTTCATCTACAACAAAGTTTATATATATTTGTCGAATAATCATTTGACGTATCTGAAATTATTTAAAGTGCATTTTTATAATCATTATACACAATGATTTGCATATTTCTTACAATTATGCATAAAATATTATAACTCCATTTTATATAATATAATACACAATAAAATAATATTTCATGTATAATTGAATATAAGAATGCCTATGACTCAAGTTGAAGAATAAAAAATGAATTTATTATATTTATTCTACTTGTAAGCTTAAGCGCAAGCAACTTTGCTTGTTCCCAATACGTCTATGTTAAAAGCCGTAGTAACCAAAACAAAGTGCCGCCGAACATTCTCAAATATAAAAACAATATTATTTATCTGGATCAGCAATTGAACGGAAAAGAGCGACCGCGTAAAAAGTTAGATGAAAAAAAAAACGAGCCAGAAAGTCTCGTGTGTTTCTCACGTGTTCATGCAGCGTTCTCCGGTGTAAACAGACACATATAGCCGGTCGAATAAAAAAGTTAAGAGGTCTATCGTCATTTTTTGTCGCCCATAACCGACTAGAACCAAGACGGATATTTAAACAAAATATTTACCAATAGAGATATTTCAAAATGATTGTCAAAATGCGCCAAGTAATTAATGATTTTAAATATAAGTATCTTTTATGGTTCATTATTAGAAACAATTTGATTAAAAACGTCTGTTCAATACAACGTCTGAAATCCGACTAATATAAGAAGTAATTGGAAATTTAAGTGAGACAAGCACTTTACCAGTCGTATTACTTATAAAATAATATGCGAAAAATTCAATATTCTCATAATACGTCACGCAAAACAAAGTAAATAGGTGTTTTTTTTCAAATACGACTATTGACTTAATCACCTTCATCCACTGCTATCAAAAACTCAAACCATATTTATAGTTCCACGTAGTAAAGTCATTTGAACGCAAAATTTGCTTTGCAGACGCCGTTAAACTTGCTCGCGTATTTACTCAAATAAATTGCGGAAAATAGAAAATCATGACTTTTACTCAGATAGTCATTTCAATGCTTTTCTTCTTCTCCGCGAAAATTCATACTTATTCAGTATTCGTGTCTCTTTCGAAGTATCGCTCTCTTATTGCTCATTCGGTCTCTGTACACCGTTCTACGCACTGTGTACGACTGTTAATTCGGTTTACGAGTTCCTATTAAGCACGGAGAGAAACGTTTCGTACGAACCGTTTCTATAGTTTCATCCTGATACCTCGATGGATACAGTTTGGTGAAGTTCGCGATGAAAAATTACGAGTGGAACGCCGGAGTAAATCGTCGAGTTAAGCCCGGTTTATTGGCTGGATAATATTTGCTGTTTGTTTTGAATTGGGAGTCGTTTTTTTACTCACAGATTTTTTTCGACATTTTTTGGGAAATACAAATGAAAAGCGAGGACAACAAATATTGATTCAAGGAAATCTTGCATTTTTTAAAATAAATTTAATATAGTTTTTAGTAAAACAAACGTTACATTTCAGAGGAAAAAATTGGGTCAAAATTATTGCTGTATTATAACGCTGAAGTATGATCCAATCAGTGATCATTTATAAGTTTTTAATATTATTTGTAACGTATTACGCACAAATACCCTGACGTTAATAGAAGTTTTGCAACATTTTTTACTGCAAAAACTCTGAACCGCGACATGTATTGATAAATTGATTTATAACCGGATTATGGATTGAAAAACACGATGGAAGATAAAAATCACTTTAAAACAATACGACGGAATTTAGTTGTAACAATATTTGCAGTCGGTTGGCTCTTAAATGCAAAAGATTCACTGCGGGTGTTAAGAAATTATACGAAACGTGGTCTACAATGAAATTGAAATTCTGAGTGTTAATTTCGGGGTTAATTTTTAAATTGCAATAATTCAATATTGAAAAATTAATTTTAGCCATTACTGAAATTGAATTTCGTTCTTGAAATATATTCTTAAGTAATTTCAGTCAAATTTGGAATATTCAATTATCTATTACTTTGTACGGATAATACAATTGCAAAAGCCCCTATATTTGCAATTAGCTTAACTTGATTACCTTTCAATCTGAGCACTATAAACAACGACAAATTATACAATTATAAGAGCAATATCATTTTTCCACTGCAACAATAATAAATTACACTTTTAAACCATTAAAATTAAATTACATAATGTTTTTAACGAAACCATTAAAATAATAATGAAACTTAAAATTATTTGAACACATATTTATAGATATATTTATTATCAGTTATATTGAGCTGCGATAAAATAAATAAGTGTTAATTATTTTGGTTTATTTGTTAATTAAATGTAACGTATTATTCTGCTAAATCGCTTAAATTTTTAACATTCAAATTTGTGTGTATCTTGTATAACAAGCTAGAATCTTTCGTCGTTTTCGAGATAAAATGATTTACTAAATCAATACAAACGTTATTATCGTAGCTCGCCACGAGTCTTTCTCGGCTAATTTTTCTCATATAGCAGAAGAGGCATATAAACTGTATAATTATGAAAGCGAGAAGTCGAGTAAATTTAATACAACACGAGTATGCTGTATGAAATTCGCAGTGCCACCAGATGATGATGCTATTGTTTTAACGCTTTAACTTCATACATGCTTATAATTAACCAGTACATTAATTTGTATATTGTTCTTATTTTCAATACAATTTTTTCATTACAATTCACAATTGGATATTACATTATATTAGTATTATATTAGAATCAAATTCATATATGAATTATAAACTACAAAAATTAATTTTCTTATAATGTATTATTTACAATATTTGTGACTGTCTATGATATAAAATAGTGTAATATATTAAAAATAATTAATATATTAATTAAATGCCAACTTTAAATTTAAATTTTCATTGTTGTTATATTTTTATAACAACAAACATACTTTTGTGTATGAGTATGTGTGCATTAACATTTGGAGCAGTTTTGTTGCTTGATTTAGAAGCAATAATTTTGAATATTAAAAACATAATTATATAAAGTGCACAAAAATTAATTGTACAGCAGTAATAAGATCGTAAAAGCAAGTAAGCTACAACTTAAACGATACAGTTAAAAGAGCCTCGCGGCTTTGGTTTGATACTAAGAATTGTTTTTACAATAAGATCGCTTACTGCCCACTCGTTTGTATTGTTCTACCGTGCGTTGTTTATTCTATAGCATTCGAGCACAAGCTGGTCCACCTTTTGTTTCTTCGAGGTCATAGAATTTTTAGCATTAAAATTAGGATATTTTAAATTTTGTTCTATAGATTTTCTGGAAAATTGTGTAGGCTAAAGTTTTGTAATCAGTAAATACACCGTTTTTAGATTTAATTAATTTACGACCATTATTAAATAATTGAATTAATGTTTAATCGTTATTACATTTTTAGAATGTTATAACTTTAAAAATTATTTAAAATTTATAACACACGTATATATGTTTAATGATAGAAAATTAATTTAATTTAACGAATATTTTAATATCGTTGCAAACTAACGGCACATTCGAAATAATGTTCTTTTTATATAAGCATTTAAAATAAATATCAATAATAAATAAATAAATGTTTGACATAAATATTAATAAACATTAAGTCCACTTCGGTTGTTTTATTAACTTTTATAATTAGAAAGTTTAAAAACATAGTTTAATTATACATATATATAGATATATATAAATTAGTTCAAATAAAATCCTGAATTATTTAAAATTCCTATATTTGTATAATTATAACTTTAACAATCCACAATTATATTTATACGTGAATATATTATTTATACAGAATTATATAATCGCAAAATTTCTACATATATATTTAGATATTTAATGAATTAAACGACTCTAAATAAGAAAATCAAACGTAACTGTCTATAGAATATTGCAATTTATACACATCTGATCATTGAACTTATACTGATAGTCGAAGCTATAAACTTTCAATACCTATTTTATTGTAGTAACGACGACTATATTGTTTATTACTTATTAATAGAAAAACTGTATTTACATGTCAAGTGAAATATATCACTTTTTAATCATATTGCAGTTGATATGGAACTTACATTTTAACGTTTGCGTTTTGTTTAATTTTACATTTAAAAATAAATATATATTGTTTAATCAAATAATGTATTACAATAGAAATATAATATTTAATAATTCGGTATTAAATCCTGACAGACTTGGCAGTGTTCACGGTGTATACAATTCTGCTATTAATATGAATAAAATTAGACACACGTATTAAATGTAAAAGCAACGCACGCTTTTTATTTACTGTTTGTCGTATACATGAGTCCGTACTCAGCAAACAATTCGAAGCGAACGTACTTGAACGTGCCTAATCAACAGAGTACTTCTGAGAAGACTGTACAAGTACATCAACGGCGAGTTCTCATTATAAAAGGAATCAGCAATTGCAGGGCACGCTTCATTCGTATTTGAGTCTTCAGAAATGAGAGTGACGAGTCATCCGATTCGTTTTGTACTCGTTTCCGCATTTAAAGTCGCATTCGTAAACGTAATTCTATGCTTATTTTATTGATTACGTAATTACGTGGTAATCACAACAGCATTCATTATTTTTTTGCAAGATAATATTCATCATTCGGAACGTCGCAATTGAATAAACGTTTTAATATTAAAAATTAGGTAAAGTTATTTTATTATTTTCCAACGCGCTGTACACGGAGAGAAAATTATAGCTAAAAAGTATTATATTTTCCGATTAAAATTACTATACTTTCTAGAAATGCAGTCAGAGAGGTTCTCAATATAATTTCAATACAGTATGGTAATAAATGAGTATAACTGATTATTCCATTTTTATCAATATTTATTCAATACAGTCAATCATTTTTTTAATTGTTGACAATAAAGTCTACAATAACTCACAGAAAAAATTACCATACCGTCTTGAAATTTTACACTTAAAACTGCAATAATGTAAGACAACATATATCATAATTTTTCATTGATTTATTAATAATTTTTCTGCTTATAATAATAAGCCATTAAAAATTTTCAACTCTTCTTTTGTTTAATGCTGATCTTAAATCTGCTATTTATTATTTAAATAATTTTTTTTTTCATACGTTTATTATCGAACTTTGTATTATTATATATATATATTGACATTTTTTTTCTCTCTTTTGCCATTGTAATAATAATTTTTAAAGTATATATATATATACACTACTTTACATCAAATTTATATACTTTCGAGAATAATTCCGTCGCTTAGTGACAAAATATTGTACTACCTATGATGATGAGATTAACTCATTTAAGCGTCAAACTAACCTTCCATGACATGTTAGCATATACTGGAAAAATTTTAATATACTATTATAATTGTTTCTACATGTATATTAATGATTTTAAAAATACCATAATATTTCTGTGTGATTATTTTTACCATACGTATAATAATTTCATTGTATTGAATGACAAATTAATCAAATAAAACGTTAAATAATGATATAATATACAGAAAAAATGCAAATACATGACATCTTCGGTTGCATTCTCATAATGTATAGTAATTTTTCGTTATAATTTTTTCTCCGTGTACGTAAAGATATATACGGGTTTATACAAAATAGCATACGCAATTCGAAAAAATTCCCTTATACAAAATTTAATGTATACCTAGATAATATATATTATTATGATTTTGCAGTAGCAAAATTACCCTTTTATTTAAGCAGAGTTACTTCAATACGTGACATACTAAAAAGCATGTTTCGTCGTCGACTTAATATTCCATACGAAAGCCCGAGTTTGCTTGCTTTATACAAATGCTCATTATTATTTAAATCAATTTAATGATGAAAAGCATAATAAATTGCGGAGATAAAGTTTATGTGTTCCTCGATGTAGAAATCTATTATTGTGCTAAATTAGGAAAAGTTTTTCGTCGCAGATGAGCGACCCTTCGATCTTAAATTCGTTTTACTTCTGGCCGAGCAGTTGCCGTGAAAAGATTCAGCGATCATCTATCACTGCTCGGATCGTGCTTTGGTCAGAACGTTCTTTTTCATCGCCAAGATTTGTCGCAATAATTATTCATATACACCTGCAGAGCTTCAGACAAATTGCGCCGTTTTGTAATTAAATCGCCTAGCGAAATAAATAAACTATTTAATCACGCGCGGTTGCCTTCTTGCATCATCGCGTAATAATAATTTGCACGAATCCAAACTTTTAATTAAAATTAATTTTATTGTGCCAAAGTCTCACAAGCGCACAAGCGGTTCGAAATTTGAATTGTAAATTGCACAATAGCGCAGTCCTTTTGAAACGTCCACGAATTAGAGCTAAACATGTGTCTCCGAAACGAGTGCAAAATGTGCGTTCGTTTAATAACGACAACAAATTGATAAGGTAAAAAGTAGAAGGTAAATGGAAAATGTGATTTCATCTAGAAGACTACACCGGAGCACTTAAGTACCCGGGTGACAATGGAGTCCTTCGTATTATAACGTTCAATGTCTTGAGGCCTATTGAGAGAGACTCGAGGCTATTCTTCGGCATTGTCTGCCTACTGACGGTTATGGGAACTCACTTGCCGGAATCGGAGTTGGGAGCACCATCCAACCTCCTGACACCCTGATGCGCAGATCACAAAACTAATTTAGAGGATTCTTATAGCCGACAGCAAGGGACAGATATCCCTTTAACGTAATCTAATTAGTCCATTCTTTTGGCACATGCGCTCAGCCGTTCAACAATCCTTTCTCGTTAGAAACGATTGTTTATTGACAGCATCTTCGTACAAAATTGCAATTTGCGCGAAAATTGTATAATGATGATCTTACAGTGAAAAAAGTCCTGTGTAAAATTACAACGACAATCGTTGGTAACAAATAACCAATGATAGATCATGAAAAATTACAGAAAATATGTATTTTTACATGCTGTCTGTATAATCTTACCGACACAATAGAATGTTGTTAAAAGCATCACATGTTTGACATATATTTGATGAAAGCTATTATATCAATGAGAGAATAAGCAATTTAAAAAATGCTTGAGCAGTTTATTATTTTACATACGCTATACAACATAATGATATCGACAAATCAATATTAAAAGTTGTTCGTGGAAAATTTTGTCCCGTGATGGTTCTTGTATATGTAAAAAATTGTCCGTAATTTTACACAATATATGTAAATTTTACGGTATAATTTGTAAAATTACAAGACTTTTGTTATTTACACGATTAAAGTTTAATTTTCAGATGATGCGTATTGTAAAATTACAAAGGACTGTTTTCAGAGTGTACTATAACAATGACGCGTAACATTAAATCATAAACAAGACATGCCAGTTTGGATTCAAATAAAGATTGAAACGTCAATGGAGTGGTCATGCTTGTTTACCAATGCATTAAAAAGTAATTCGTTAAAATGTTGTTTCTACTGCGCGTTAGAACAAGTAATAATAATAAATTTGCCTGTTATTAGAAGTAAATAACTTGTCGCGATCTAGAAATAGACTTCCATTTGGAATACAATTCCCGAAAATAAATAAATATATCTATATATATAAGTTTAATTTAATATTTGCAAATGAATAACTTGTTGTTAAGTTTATCATGTAAGTTATATATACCTCAAAGAAGATTATGAATTACATTATTATTTATAAATAGACGTATTATATACTATTCGTTGTGCAATGAGTATAAATAAATGATTTAATTTAACAAATCTGAATGATGATTTCTTAAAGATATTATTTAAACGATACGTCAAGTTTATATACTTATATTTAATGCAAATTAAAACCGAAGACTATTTATTCAATTACAAATGCAATTAATCGTCTAATTCAAAGTAAACGACAAACGCGCTTATGAATAATCTTGTGCAGCCTAAACTCGTGAGTGGGGTCTTGTTTCTGATGGCCGGGAACAGATGGCCGATCAGATACTAAAAATTAAGGGAGTAACACAATCCCGAGAAAGAAAAGAAATGTGTATTAATTTTTCAAGTTTTTTAATTAGCGAATGTCTCCATTCCGGCTTCTCAGACTGAGACATTTATATTAGAGAAACCATCCCGCGTTAGCTCCTTAGTGCCGCTACCCTCCACACTCTGACGTACCAGTATTGCTCCTTTTTTCAAACAAGTTAACTTTTGTCGCCGAGACGTCCGTTCGTTTGACTTGATTTGTTATTCTTAATTGCGTATTAAATAACAATAATTTTAATCGAACGACGAATTTAGGACCCAGTATCAAGGGACGCATAAATTAAGCGACGAATTGTAAACTTAAAAATTGTTTGCGAGAATTTTGACGGATCAATTTTTTCAGCAGCAATCAACTCGTATAATCGAATGGATCAGGGTAGTGCATGAGCAGCATGCAACATGTTTCTTGATGGAATTAGAAATCATCTGATCGAAATTTCGATACTTTATCTCGAAAATAGTTATCACACAGTTTTGAACTATTCGAAAGGAAATACGAAGATTAGGTGTGTTTGTAATAATGCTCGTCTTATCGGTTATTTGACTTATTAGATAATAAAATCGTCTGACAATTCGAAATGAGTAAACACTTACTTGCCTTGGCACCCAACGCCGAATTCCGATATCGAAACACACGTGCCTGTTCGAGGGAATTTTGATAACTGGGACTAATTAGGTCAAAATAATTCTCGACTACGCTTTCTACTGATATACAAATAGGAATGTCTTCGATTTTGTGTGTCAAAATGCTATTCAAATCGAAAGTGTCGGAACCTCGAAATGCAATTGTGATTTTCGAGCTTTCATCAAACGGATTTGTTGGGGGAAGAAGCGCCGGATTGATTCGTTCGTATTTATTACCCGTACTTGCTTGCGATTCTCGTCCCCATGGCAAAAGCTGGCATATCGCGAAGGCGCCAAACAATGAGCCTCGAGTAATTGCCTTTATGGCTCAGTGAACGTTAAATATTTCATACTTTTCCTCCCGTTTCGCTCGACGTTTGCAATTATTGACTAGCTAAATACAGTTGATCAATTGTTTTCCTTTTTTTTCTCCCTCTCTCCATCTCTATCTCTCTCGAATAGAGAAAAAGTTCCAGGACACTGCCGCGTTTACTTCTTTTTAATTGTTGTAGCAAATGTGACTTTGATAATTGTCCATTAACGCGAGAGACTGATAATAGAATGATAATTAATGAGCTGACTAATATTGTCGTTCCTCGAAACGTTATGCCATGAAACATAGATTATAATTTTTTCACTCATAATGAGAAAAATTCAATACCACATTGCCGTTGCTAATTTAAAACACAAATACAGTATTTCGAGCATTTCAAATATTATTTGCAATTTTTGTTGTTGATATACTGATATATTAGCGTACAATTAATTTTGGAATAAATTATAATAACACTTAAGAGTTAATGCATAAATTATACCTAATTCAAATTAAACGCGATTAATGTTTCTCCTGAGTATAGCTCGATTTCGTTAATAATTTATTACAATAAACTTCAGACGTTGCAAAATAAAACTGAGATAACATTAATTTTATTCCCAAACCATTAAACTAAAATAACAATGGTAAGCAGTTTAAGTAATTGCATCAAGTGCAGCGTAATTTTCACACGCGATCAATTTAAAGGGAAAAAAAACTAGGAACAATATAACAAACAATGCTTGTAACTAATCGAATCGAAATACATGTTGATTTATTCGATATTGTTGGAGCATCGTCTACGGCAAAAGCTCTTTTAGTCGTCCGACAAGAGTGATGACCGAAAACGTTTCTCTCGCTCTCAAGCCGCCGAAGGCAGGACCGTTCTCAGCCACCCTATTCGTAGGTCTTTTTATCATCCGCACTCGTAGATCTCTCTTCCCCAAAGCCTGACCACCTCAGTGACCACTCCAACTC
>JABFQC010006016.1:0-11114 GCA_022817085.1 Psilanteris sp. ZL-2020 | reverse complement strand
TTCGTACATCGTCTACCTCTTAAAACCACTACATCATTATTTCTTTAGTTTTTCTCATATTCGTATTTCGCAATGATTTGTACAATAATAGTGCATTTGTATAAGTGATTTGATCAAAAAAAATAATACATCACGTGGTACATTGTTCGAACTTTTCTTGTTGCGGTTCGCGCGCAACCAATTGTGTTCTAATTTTCATTTCGCGTCGAAAAAACGCTGTCAGATTTGGTACAGATTGATTTTTGAACGCCATGTAAACAGTCTGTTACACACAATTAAAAATACAATTTAAGTTAATCGGAATAGAAGCTTTTTTTTTCGGAAAGAAAGAAAACAACTCGCGTATCGTTGTGATTATAAGGTAAAAGTATTTTCGTTAGTACTTTCGTTTTATTTATAATATACATATAAATTCAGTGAAATTGGTGAACTGAGTTTAATAGGTATGAAATGGAATTACGCTTATACATATATATACATATATATAGTTATGGAAAACGCTAAATTGACTTCAATAATATGTATAATAAACCTTCAAAATTATAGGTCCGGTATTTAGTAATAAATAATACTTTCAAATTGTTTTGTAAAACAAAACACAATTTAATCGGTTTGTGACAAAGTTGTTTTAAATATCATTTACAGTTAATCACAAATGAAAAATATATATTATAAATGAATCTGTTTTGACTAGGAGTTAAAAGTTAATTAAAATCTGCATATATTATTATTATTATTATTGTTTTATATCAACCGTATTCCTATATATAATTTGATACGATAGTTAAAGTATACAAAATTACACATTATACCTTTTAAATTATACATTTCGGTATACGTTCAAACCAATAATCCATTTCAATTGCTCGTTTAGAAATATTATTCTTTACATATGTCCCGAGAAAAGTATAAGTCAAATGTCAAAGTAAATGTTGTTGACCCAAGCAGCTAATACAAAACCAGTCCAGTACTTAGGAAAGGCGCGAGCGTAGGAAGAACACTTGCAATTTTTCGTGTGCTCGGTGAGAGCAGAAGTTGATAAACAAAATAGATCCAACGGTATAAAATTATGCGCGCCAATTCTATTGATGAGATCAATTTCACTTTCACGATCGACGATGTATCTTAGGCCTATATATAGAGGAATAATCGCTCAAATGATTAGAAATATATATATAAAAGCGAATTAATAACTGACAGCAATTTGTTATATTATATATATATATATATAACATTTCTCCAACAACTGCGGTAATATTTATTGAAACCGAATTACACGATAAAAATGCGTGTTTACGTCTCTTATATCGAAAAAAAAGACCGCACTCCTTTGGCCGATTTTCGTAAACTCCATTCAATTGAAAGCCGGACATGAAAATGACAGAAAATTGTCCGAAGCGCCGTAGCCGCGTCGCTGTTATCTCGCGCGTTATCATGTCTCTTAGAATTTAGCACCGATCATTTTCGAATTATTTCACGCGCGTAAACAAGACAATACACGTTGTTAATAAATGTGAGAACAACCTTGTTGCGTAATGCAATGTTTCGCGTTATACAAATGCGCGACTTTCCTCGGCAAAATGACCGATTGTGAACCGCGCGCGCAACGTGCTTTGATTGCGCGCGGTATTAATTCGTGCGTTTGTTTGGCACGGGTTCGTTGCGTAAAAAGCGCGAGCATTATGCGGTCCCGCGGCCAGATAAAGAGGAAGACGAGACGGCGATAAAGAAAAGATAGCAAACGGGAGGCTTGTCTATATGCCCGAGCCGAGTTCGACCGGCACTCGCGAAGTCGCTGCGCCAAGTTGTTTCCCTTTGCACGTTTGAGCCAGCGTGCAACGTCGCGTTGTACTTTTCTTCGCAATTATTCAGAAAATGTTTCCTGAATTTTAATGCGCCCATGTCGGTGGGAATAACAGCCGTATGTGGGTGGATTTGTGTTAACGCAATGTCAGACGTGTTCAGGCTGATATTTACAATCAAAAATATCGCAAGACGCGCGCGCGCGCACTTTTACAATTCGCAATGCAAAACGCGCGTGATAAAGCCGCGCGCGTTTGTTTCGATCAACTTCGACTGCGGTCGCAATGCACAATTATTGCCGATTAAGTTGCAATCGAACAAGATTAATGGTCAAAACGGTTTCACGCTCTTCTGGTTGAAATACAAATATTTCGTATACGGTTGCCGTTGAATTGAAACGTAATTTCGAATCGTCTGTACCGGGGATATGCAATTTATGATAAATAAGATTTCAAAATGGATCGTTGCGTTTCATTTAATTACTAATCACGCGATTTAGTTATAAACGTAAAGCGCAACGGCAACCATTCCGTGATTAATTTAGCGCGCGACGACGATAAATGGATAACAACATATAAGGTTTGATACGTATCTTACTATTAATCGTTAATTCGGAAAAGACGCGTTAACGCGCGTAAACTATAGGGATTTGTTTGCGAGTCGGTCGCGCGTAAAGCAGCCGAACGAAAAGAAAAGCGCGTAAAATGACTTTTTCGGTTGAAAATGGACTCGAGCAAATGTGATTTGCACGCGACTAGCTCAGTCACGGACGGTCGATTGCGCAATTCCAAAAAACCGGCACCGATAAAGCCGAGTACAAAGCAAAGCGCGATAAGGAATCGGCGCGAAAAAATACGAGCGAAGCACGAAGAAAAAAAGGTAAAAGGAGAGACGCAAAATCGAGGCGTCGAGATGGCAACGAGAAAAAGAGTGAGAGAATGTTCGGGTTGAGCAGCGGCAGAAATACCTACGCCACGACATTACTGTATATAGGTAGCAAGAGTCACGAAACGCCCCCGCTAGCGAGTCGAACCAAAAGACGGACGAGAACCGAGAGATCGGCCAACTCGGTATTCAGTACGAGATCGATGCCAGGCCGCAGAGATCGGCCTCGGTTCTTCCTGTTCCGACGCGCCGCGACCGCTTCCCATTTAAGTTTCTCCAGCAACCAACGCGATTCGACCCAGTCAAAAGTCAAAAGTGCGATCGGGCGTTTTTTGAGATCGGCGATCGCAATGGCAGGCGAGGCCGCAAAAATCGTGGGTGCAATTACGGCCAGCGAATGGATCGGATAAATCGGATGGAAAGCGGCTTTGGACGCGCGAAAAACCCATTTTGCGTGCGCTTGGGTTCGAGCAAGAGTGTCGCGCGCGGTGCCAAAGTACGCGCGCCCTACGTGCGCGCAAACTATTCGGACTCGGCGGACGTATTTTGCGATGTTTGCTTCAGTCGTCGACTTTGACAGCCACGGTTTGCCTATGCGTCACGAGCAAATTACTTGGACGGACACGCGCGGATATAAATAGTACGTTAATTTTATATCGCAAACTTATTTTTCCGCGACTTTGATTTAATTTTTCCTGCGGCTTTTTGGTGCGCAAATTTACGCCTGCTTTTGAATTTGCTTCGAGCTTTCGACGACTGCTTCGATCGTGACTTTCAAAGCGAGTGAGTCGTGGACGTAAACGAAGTTCAATTGGTTGATAATTATGATTAACACGATAATTCTGACTAACGCAATAATTCGAATTATTTGAAACCTGAATTTTAGCGATTGATACGTTGCGTTATAATTGTTTACGCTGATGTGAGCTTGTTATTAAGAAATTCGCGAATGACAATGTTGAAAAATGTTGACGAGGTTTGAATTGTTTATGTGGAACGCATCAACTACACCGTATGTGCGATTTTCACGCACGTCAGTTGCTCAACTGTGTCATTGTAATAATTCGTTTCGCAATTTTTCTTAATAATAAATTGTTCTGAATTGTGAATTATGAACCGGCGATTAAAATAAATTTGAGAGTATAAAATGAACCGAGAGTTTCGTTTCCTCAAGGATTGTAATGGTTGTTCGAAGTTATTGTGAAACGCGAGTATGTGGGCTCACCTGTCAAAGTCAGCTGAGCTGTCATTTCAACATGCATTTTTCAAGTTACACATATGACTAATGCCTTTTTATTTGTTCTCCATTTTTATACTTTGAAAAATATGATAGAGCTGTAAACTCACCAACGTATATATTTGTATTTAAATTATATTCGACACCCCAACAAAATACTTTTTTTACATATTCATAATTTACAACATCATACGCGTTACGTGTAATATTACCTTTGGGTTGAAGATGAATAGAAATGATGTCGATATATTACCATATTTTGATTTCACATCGGTGATCTCGAATTGTATAATTAGTATGATTTAATTATCTCTCCCTAAATTATATAACATCACATGTATGACATTATGTAAAATTGGATTATTATACATATGTAATAAATTTCAATACAATAATTGATATGAAATTGAACCTCAAAAGAGTTCAATTACCATGCATTATAACCTTTGATTTCAATCAAACGTATAACAATTCAAGTATTTCTATGAAATATTTGTTACGGAATATTTAAAAGCTGTCAAAGAACATTTTGATTATTTCTGTATCAAATTTTTAAAGCATAAACTCATTAAATTATCAGTTTGAATTTTTGTATAAACCGAGTTTGAGCGCGACAGTTCTAATTTTCCACGGTATCAAATATCACTTTGTTTGCTTTTAAAGCATTTGACGATATGAAAATAATACCCGACTTCAGTCCAACGCAAAGTGTCCACGTTCTTTCGACGGCTCGTGAGATTTTATCCAAATAAAGTCATTTGATTGCGTTTCGTTCCGAGTCCCAGACTGTGTACTTTTCGACTATCCTTGAAACTTAAGCTATTCGCTGTACGATAATACGCGTGCTTGATAGACGCAATGAGTGGTACGAAAAACGCGATTTCGCGGTCGAGGAGACGTAGACAATGAAGGATTGTTTCGATGATAAAAGTACATTCGACGTTACATTAATGGCAAAACGTATGCGCGAACAATTTCACTCGGTTTCGTTGACCATATTCGAATCTTATTCAATACTCAAGAACGCGCTGTTTTTTTTAACCGCATTTCCGTGACACGAATGTCGCAAAATCTGGCTAAAGAGGACAACTTTTCAAGCAAAAACAATTACACGCGTGCATCCGTTTTTATATCACAAATCATGTTCGTGTGGCAATTGCGATTATCCGGGCTATGATGGATCACATCAGTCGGATTATGATGAAATATAATAGTAGTATAGATACAATTTTAATACGATGGAACCACTGTCAACCGTAAAGTCTTTTTATACAAAAACTCTGTTTGTAGTCATATATATGTATAAAAATAGGATTGTGTGCACTTATCAGGTTTATCTTGTTTGTGCAATTAACTATTGTTCAATTTATAGAATGCAACTCTTCGAATCAGTTTCTCTTTACATAATTCTAAAATAGTTACACTGAGAAAAATGTTACATTATAAATTGCTATACCATATTGGCATATTCTTTTATTTATATATACTAAAATTTGTGATGTAGCATATTAAATATTGTTTTAATGGTACAGTAATTTTTTAAATATTCTTCAAGGTATTCGCATATCAGAAGATATAGTAATTTATAATCTAACGCTTTCCTCCGTGTACTTTTAAAACGATCCTTTTATCTCAAGATTTTAGAATTTTAAAATCACATTTAAAAAGTATATAAAATATAAATTTATTAAACAAAGAAAATATATTTTTAGTCTGCGTAAATAGATTATTTATTTATTTATTTATTTATTATTTTATTTATTATTTATTATTAAAAATAAAGTATGAAAAATTATTGTTTATTAATACTAAGAGCCATATAATACAAATCGTCAAAATGTATTATTTTCAACAGTAATATATTATAATTCAGTAATTATCTATGTAAATAACTTGATTTTTTGTTAAAAACAGTGAATTTTGACAATTTGTATCATATGGCCTCAAATTCGTATTATAAACAGTAATGTTTCATGCTTTATTTATCTCATTCTAAGTGTGTATACGTTAAATAACAATATAACATTCAGTTGTTAATTTATTTAAAATTAATAAGTATAGCTTTATCGCAATCATTAGTTATTTTAAGTTTGATTAACATTTATTTACAGGAAATTAAAATCCGATGTGAAACGACGTGGTCTAAAGATATTCAGAGACAATTCGTACCAGGGAAGAAAGTGTGCAAGGTGTGGTGCACCGTTTGGAAGATTTTACAATACCGGAGCGCCTTGTCCGAGATGTAAATTTCGAGTATGTCGTCAATGTCGGGAGTCAAAGGCTTCTATTGAAAATAACAAAGATTCCTTGGGCGTCGACTGGCTGTGTGTGGTTTGCCATAAAATATCGTGAGTAGTTTAGAACTAACTGTGAAACAAAGATAATTAATAAATATGACAATTATATTGTACACGGAGAATAATGTTTAGCTGTAACTAATAAACATTGTTTTAACTTAGATAAATGTTTGGCTGATTCAGTAAAACATTTATTTAAATCACATATTTATTTATTTATTACAATAAAATATTCTCTCCGTGTACACAACATATTGCCAGTAATGTGTATTAATTTTGTATTATTAATATATATATATATATATTTATCGCGTGCTTGCAAAAATTATATTTTTATTTACTTATGTATTATATATCCAAAAATTACAACTAAAATAAAATATTAAGAATATGTATAATATTCAATATTATATATACATAGTAACATTGAATATAATTCTTTAATGTTTTTGTAAATGGAGAAAAAAATTACGACAAGAGATAAATGTATAAAAATTATTTAAAGTAATTTTATAGATTGGAAATGTCGTTCTTTTCAAGTTCAAATTTTGCGCGAAAAAAGTGAATTACTGTTATTTGACATTTAACGTTGTTATAGCAGACGTTTCTTGAAATATAATATATAGACTTTAGAAGCTCATCCCTTGGATTAAACCAAAGCTACATTTATATCGTACTTTCAAACCTTTCGACAGTAACCTAGTTCTTCTGTTTATTATAGAGAGTTGCGCGCCGTTAGCGGCGAATGGATGTATGAGAGTACCAAACACTGTGCTGGAAGGGATGAAACTCTCTCGCCTTTGGACATCCTGAAATACAGTATCCGGAGAGCATGGACCATCAATGGTAAACGATTATTGTGCTCAATTCCACGCTTAAATAAATACATTATATTAAGTTGATTGATAGTGAATAGAATTATTGTGTGTTCGTTTTTTGTATAAACAATTTAATCATAAAAATATATTATATTATAAAAGTATACACTTTGAAGATCAATACTTTTTCATATTTGTATGCATAAAATATTGACAACGATTATAAATATTAATGTTTTAAATAATAAATTATATTTTTATAATTATATTTCATATAATTAATCATTATTTTATAAATAAGTTGAAAATAGTAAAAGCCAAAGACATTTTATAAATTATAAGTATATTTTAAGTTGTATAAAATTATTAATTCTTATAGAATATACATATCTATTCAAAATTAATGTAATAAAATTAGTTTAAAATTTAAACGTTTCAAATATTTCAAAACATTTAATTTATCTGGTATGTACCTTTTTAATTAATATATCAATTCTTTAAAGCTATTTCGCAACTTAAGTATTTTCCATTATATCAGTATACTTTAAAAAGTAGATAAATGTTCAATTAAAAAGAAAAGAGTTTTATTTATTGTTTCCTCAATATTACTTTTCACTCTGTTCCTTAATAGGGCCACCGGTTCGCTGGTCGGGAACCAGAAAATTGCCGGAATATCGGGTTTATCGCAGTCTTCCATCACGGCATCATAATTATAACAACGCAGACATCGTTGCAGCAATTAACGAGAGCAACAAAGAAGATGATCAGCTGCAAAAAGTTGACAAACGCGACGTCAATAAAAAGGACAATGGTTCCGGTTGCGACAACGCGGACAGATCAGGAGTCGAAGATGAGCGATCGAGTCTAAAGAAACCAGATAAAAGCTCGAATAAATTGGAGGAGAAAGGATCAACAAAAACAAAAAAACATGAACTGATATCTTTTTTGAAAGCGCCAAAAGTATTGACAAAGTCGACTTCAAGTCTAGAAGTAAAGAGTACATCCAAACATGGTGAACGAAAATCTAATATTCCGATTTTTCGTAGGAGTTCCAAAGAATTTGAAGATATCCGAAGCCCACAAGAATCTCCTAAACGTTCTTTAATACCACAGAGGTAATTATAAAATACATTATTTAATAATCACTAAAATATTATTAATTAAATAATCATTTAGATAATAATACAATTTTTATAAAAATATACAATGCATTTTTGTATAACTTTTATAAAAAAAATATACAAAAACATAAATAATTTAAAAAATTGTATTTCTTAAATTTACAAATAGCACAGTTAATAAAATAATAAGCAAATTTTAATATAAAAAAGTTAAAATAAAAAAAAATGTTACATTATTTGTACATTATTGTGTATAATAATAAATTCATCATACCAACGTTATTTTTCAAGGATAAATGAATTATTGTGTCATGTTGATTTAAACGTATGTGTCTATATTCTTAAAGATATAAAAACTCTTAATACATCAATAAAACGAGTTAATAAATAATTTTCTGTTTAAATCAAATAATGCATTGTTAGATTAATATAAAAACAATTTTAAAAATAGTATAATATTTTTTTAAGTTTCATTATATTATATGTATAAATGAATGTATCAATATATTTTAAAAATGTGTTACTACAATTTGAATAAATGATACTAATAATACAATAGTTTAATTAAACATAAATATAAGCAAATTAGTTTATTATTCATGCTCTCATATGTTTAATTGAATATAAGATTAAGCATTGTTAATATAATTATAATATAAACTTTAATATATTATGTTATCATAAACTAGTTTTAAATTTAAAATTGCATGTACTTTATTGCTTTTATTTATTTTTTTTTGTAATATATAATATCCGTTGATAGATTTTATAATTATTTCAAAAAATTATACATATATCTGTTGAGCACATATATCGATGTGCAATTTTTTTTCTTATTTTCGCTATTAATAATATTAATATTATATTAATTCAAAATTAATTTGTAGTAACAAAATGTACATAAATAAAATACTGGATACATTATATAATTCAAATGTCTCCAAAAAATTAGTATAAATGTATAGATTTAATCAATTACATCATATTTAATTCTTTTATATGAAAATTATTTCAGATACAGAGGCAGCACTGATGATTTGCGAAGAAGCCGTGAAGATATCAGTATACCAAGTTTCATCCCAAAGTTGCTTTCTCCAAGGCAGAAAGATGAAAAACTAAAACGTCAGGACAGCAGAGATGATGTACGCGTCACTTCAAAAATTAATCGTAAGGAAGAATCTAAAGTATTGAGTCCTGTATTCAATACAAAAATTTTTCGTCAAGTTTCTAAAGAAGAAGTTTTTGAAGTTAAATTATATAACAAAGAGCTTGAAGATCTTACTGCAAATTGTGACTTAAATAAGAAAGAATTTGAACGTGAAAAGAAAGAAACAATGGTTAACGAACAAAGGAAAGTTGAAGAATTAATTGAAGCGCAAATGCTGAACAAGCGATGTAAAAGCGAAGAAAAAATAAGTGACGAAGAAAAACCAATATATCAAAAACACGATGATGTTTATATAGATGAGAAGTGTGAAATGAAAAACGATGATCAAGGCAACGAGTCAAGCGAAAGTAATGCAGAAAAGCAAAGTTTTGAATTATCATGTGAGAAAAGAAACTATGATGTTGTGGTGCGTATAAATATTATTTGTAGATGATGTTGCGTGTTTGAAATGAATATTATTCCATTGTAAATGCACTCTAAAATAATTATTATAAAATATTTGTAATTTTTTAGATAAGAAGAAATATTAACAAAGAAGAATCATCCAATGCTGATGACACTGATGAAACACCTAATCGACGTTGTTCCAGTGTAAGTATGTTTTGCCAAAAGAATTCTGAAAAGAAATTTAATTAAATTAATTTCACAATTAATGTATATGATAACTTTTTTATAATATAGAGTAATGTTTATATAAATTTCAACTTATAATCATTAGAACTGTTACAATTATATTTTGTCGAAAAAATTTATTTTAATACCTCTTTTCAAATTTTACTTTTCAATGTTTCAATTTTTTAGCATCTGTCACCAGAGGCAAGTCCTTTGAGTACACGTTCGTCAAGGTACAGTCCACGAGAAAGCGAAAGTGAACCGACACCAGCTATGCCTAGAAAAATTACTGGTGGAGATTCATCTACAGCATCCCAAAGAATTCGAGATGCTATTACTAGAACAAGAAGAGAGTCGAATAGTAGTACACGATATGAAAGCAGTGGTAGTGAGAGCATCAGGTATATATTATATATATACAAAATATTCAGTAACCGCGATCAGCTTGTTCAATTTCTTGTGCATACAAAATTGCTTTAAAATAAACATAATATCAGCATGGTATAAAATTATTGAAAAAATGTAAAAATATTTTTTTAAACATTTTTTGTACTTTAATAAAAACTTGTTTTAACCATATTTAAGAGATAATTATTCTGGTATTATTATAAAATTTAGTTATTTAGTAGTAGATTGTGAGAATCATTAAATGAAATTAAATTATTAACATGTTCCAATAATACTTTTCCTTAATTAATAATTTGTAAATTAGGTTAATACAATCTAATATATATATATATTAAGTAAATTAATTCTACTAATATATTATATAAATTTAAATACTGTTAAATTCTAAATTATTTGAGAATGATTGCTAAATGCATAAAAAAACCGATAAGTTGTAATTATTTTTAGTGAATATATTATAACATTGTAATGATAAATAGTTCTCTAATAGTACAATTATAATAAATCATTTGGAAATTATTTTCAGATTTATTTCTTAATATTCAGTTATGAATGTATATATTTTATTTGTATAATAAAATTCTCAGTAATTTAATATTTAACGCAATTTATGACATTGTTTTAATTTAATGGATAATTTATTACGTGTTGCATGTATTCAAATATTTATTACTCAAATTACAATATTTTGTAAAATATATGAAATCAAATTAAACGATTAAAATTTATAGGTACGTTCAAATATTTAAAATATTTGTATTAGAT
>JABFQC010006015.1:0-11115 GCA_022817085.1 Psilanteris sp. ZL-2020 | reverse complement strand
TCATGTTACTTTTCTGTCATCCAATTGCAATATGCTATGCTACGTTCTAAAAATTGTTATTTATTGGTATGCAAATAGTTTAAGAAATGGTAAAAGATATGTTGTAAAACTTTAAATATAAATAGCGTAAGGCGAATAAATAACGTAAGATAGATAAATGCGAATATTTTTTTTAAATTTTATTATTATTTGATAAATAAACATTATAGAGAATTTCTTATTTCCGTCACTCAATGAATCATTAGTGACTGTATACAATTAAAATGTCTCGAAACTTATCTATATAATGAATATTTTGAAATATTATTTTTCATTATCTTTCGATTTCGTGAAACTACTTTTTTGTGACGTCTACACACTTTTAAGGGTCTACCTTACTAATGACATAATTGCCATAATCATGACCTGAAATAGTTCTTTTTGCACCTTCCTTAAATACGGTCTAGTTCAGGTTGCTGACCAACTCATGTCTATTGTATTAACTTAATTATTAAAATAAGACAAATATTTCAAATTATGAGATTATTTTTAACTTTATAGCTCTATTATGTGCTTAAAAATTGACTCCAAAGAAATTTAGTAACAAAAATAAATACAATTTAAAACAAAAAAAAAACAAAATCATTTTGTATTATTTGCAAAAAAAATATTAATTTTTATTTTTTAATGTCACACAATTGTTTATACCATCTTTATTGTTGTATTATGTTCATTTATAAATACACAAAATACTTTTTTACACTGAAAAAATTTGATCGAATTATTATAATTAAATTAATATGAATAAATAAAAAAAATTGATTTAACGTATTCAAATGTAAATAAATCATCAAATTTAATCATAATTTGTTATCCCGTTATTTACACGTTGTCAAAATTTGTATAATCAATTTAATTATCTAACTTGTTTTATAAACAAATAAAACGTATCATACGCCAACATTGATTAACATATTCTATTGATATACCGCATATAAGAAGTTTCATTAGACTCTAAAAAAAACTTTTTTACAACAATATCAGATTTATATTGACATAAAATTGATTTAATTATTGATTTAAAAAATAATCACACGTGCTTAACATATGACATATTGATTAGTGTAAATATATTTCAGTCACAGGAAATATATATCAGGTATATATGATACTATATGTAATACGTATACGTTGCATTCCATGTGGCAGGCATATATATTGTATGTATGCTGCAAATATGTTTCGTTTAAAGGACATATTAGTGAAACTTTTCAGAAAGGTCTTTCACCTCAAAATTAGTCGGAACCTTTTGAAATATACTCTTTATAGGACACAAATAACGGGAAAATAAGGATACAAGTTGCAGTTTTCTTAGTCATTCAAAATATCGAATACTATGACAAGCATTGTTTATGATATTGTACACGTTATTATTATATGCGGTAAATTCAATCAAATCTCACGAAATTTAAAAAAAATATGTATTTTACTTAATGAAATTTTCTTGTGAATATTATTCATATTTATACAGTAATAATTATACTGTATATATAGTATAATTAATAAATATTTTATTAATTATTTAGTTTATTTAAATAAATTATTATAAATTCCAAATTAAGTACTAATCTTTCTACAATTATTTAAATTTTCTACAAAAATAAAATTGAAATAAAAAAAACCTTATAATTAATTTTTAGAAACGAAAATCAAAATAATGTTCTTTTTCATATCAGTTATTTCCCATAAAATATCTAATTTGCAATGAAATCATACCACAACTAACAATTTCAGTATTAAATCATTAGTTCTTAAAATTTGTTTATTTTCTAGTCGCAGTTATTGTTTGTTTCTTTCTAGTTAGTTTCTCCGCAAATTATTGTTTCATTCTAGCAGAATTCACATGATCTCTACTATCATACTTTATATATAAAATCCACAAATATACGCAATAACTTTCAAAATATTTGAACTCCATATATATTTTCCTTTATTTTGTCAAAACTTCATTCCTATATACACAATGGAAAACTTTCGTACTCCATAGTTTGTAAAAGTCAATCGTTTTGGTAATATATGTATTCCTTTGCTTCATTTGTCTTGTAATATCAACCTTGCACGATTCCAGACTTTTAAAAAATGAATCCTCCCTCTACGTCTTCACTGACAAATGTTATTGAATTTACACCACCTAACGGGATGCAAAACAAAAGGGAGATGCATCCAATCAGATTCCATAGCTTTTGGGGGCAGGTAAAACCCGAAAAAGACGGAATCCCGTGAAGAAAACAAACATTAGTTTACCGTAATTCCCACAGTCATACAGTGCATTTGCATATGCAACTTCCCACTGAGAGAAATAGACTGTCGAATTAAATGTCTAAACAGTTTCTTTGAACCTTGAGATAGTTAAAGCGAATAATTGTAGATTGTAGCTGCGACGACAACCCAAATATTCAATTCAATGATCCGGACTGTCAGAGATTGTAAAAGGAATGTCATATGAAATTACACATTAAACATAACCTACAATTTTGACAATCTTGACTGTTGAATTGAATGTCTGTTTATTCCAATCAGTTATTTGCAGTTTAAGAATATAATTTTAATACCTATACAGTGAAAAAATAATTTTACAAATTTCACCAACATGATAATAAAAGTAAGAAAAATAGTCAAAAATGTAAAAAATATGATAAATTATGGTTAGAAAATTCTAAAAATATGTCAAATATTACCAAACAAATGATAAAAACGGTGATATAGTCTAACGTTAATTTACAACTTTGCTCACTTTTTCTGCTTTTATTATATAATTTGTTAAAATTTGTAAGATTATTTTTTTCAGTGTAGATTGTGAAATTAACAGTCATTTCTCTCAGTGCAAATACAGTCAGATGCATGACAAATTCCGCGCATCGGGTGTGTGATTGTCATATATGATTTGGTATTTTTCGTTATAACGCTGACATAAAAATTGTCGTTAATATGAGTCGTAAAAATGGATTGTTTTATTAAGTTTGCGCGGACCGGAGTCTGAAAGGAAACTGTGTGTCACAGGAAATGATCAACGCTTACTGAAAGTGAATTGAAAAACGTATATTAAATTCGTGTAAAGTGCACGTCGGCATAAGGAAAAGTCGTCAAACCGTGAATTGGAATAGCGAGGAGATCCATTGTGCAGCAAGTGAAATATATTAAAAGGCAATATTGTGTCATTCCTCAAAGAGCTGTTCGTTTTTGGTTCGGGTCAATTAGGTCTAGACGAAAACTGCAACAAGAAGAACGAAGAAATGGTCACGAAATAGCCGTTGCGAGTTTGAAAGAAAAAAAAGGTAGAAAGACGGCGAGAGAGAGAGATAGAGGGAGAAAGACTGGCATTAGTTCATTTTTTAACGGTCAAGCAAGAACGACTACGTATTCAAAAAGGGAATCGAAGGAAAAAACAATCTGTTTTGTATTGGCACAGATAGACGGCGATAATCACGCAGATAAAGGAGTTCAGTTTGAATGAAAACAGTGTGTGAATAAATAATTTCTCGTGTGGAATAAAAAGTCAACGTTTATGGGGGTTTTGAAA
The DNA here is from genome assembly GCA_022817085.1 of Psilanteris sp. ZL-2020. NCBI lineage: Eukaryota > Metazoa > Arthropoda > Insecta > Hymenoptera > Scelionidae > Psilanteris > Psilanteris sp. ZL-2020. The sequence goes on along the minus strand of JABFQC010006015.1, from coordinate 7,556 downwards.
TATTCCTTTGAAGATTTGCCATGTAGTTTTGCAAAAATTACAAACTGCAACTTAAACAAATGATAATGATTTTTTGAAATCATATATATATATTATATATATAAAAGTCAATTGTAGTATGAAAATTACATTTACAGAGTGCATCGTTTTTATTTGAGATAATTTCTATACAAGAATTTTAACTTTTTTTGTGAACCAAGGATAATAAATTTCAAAAAACTTGGTATTGAGCGGCAATAAAATGAATTCAATTTTAAATCAAAATTATATTCTTCTTGTAGAATTTATATTAGTCTCGGTTTTTTAAGCGCAATATAAGTACACAATTTTCAATGCTTTTTGGATCTTTCGAATACGCCATGATCAATAAATTTTCATTTTTTTACTGTCTGCAAATTACGTACACTTTTTATTTCGTACTTGCAACGTCATATTTTGTATTTTTCATAGCATTGATCATGTGTCGCATTGTCAATTTTTTGTGCATTGTATTGCGGTTATGTAAAGACCTGTCAACTTCTGTACTACTTAATTGTGTTATAGGTTGAATCATTTTGTTATGCTTCGTGTAGGCAATTAATCAATTTATTAGCGTTTTATTAACACTAGAACCGCCAACTTGATTTTATAAAAAGATGGAATAAATAGTGTTTTAATAAAATAGAAAACGAGGTTTGGGTTTGAATGACCCCTGCGGTCATTCTAGTGTTAACCGTGTTAAAAATCCTGACAAATCACAATAGAAAAAGGAATTAGGACTCTTTACAATTTTTACAACGGTAGTTTCCTGGAGGAAATATAGCGTCGAACAATAATAAACATCGAGAATTCGTTGTTCTTTGATGTTTCTCTTGATCATTAAAACTTTATAAACAATATTTAATTGATTCGTCAAAGTATATTTTATTATATTTTTATTGAATTATAGTGATATATAGTGATATAGTGACATTATGGCGACACAAAGTATTACATAATTAAATTAATTGTAATTAACAATAAACAATGAATTATATTTTTGCAAAATATGAATGTTTAATATTAGATAAATATTTATATATTATTAAATATTGGTAATAATCAATTGTATTTAAATATTAACTGATAAATAATAGAGCTTTTTTATTGTAAAGGATAATCATTGCAATATAATAAATTTCTGATTAAATTTTTTCAACGGATTGAGCAGAGGAACGACAAATTTAAATTAAAGCGCTGCTACGTTACTTGCTAAGGATAATTGGATGTAGTTGTAACTACAAAATACAAATCATTCATGAATAATGGTATCTCTTATTATATCATATTATGCACCTAATATAGAATATATTTAGCATATTGAAAACATGTGTTTAGTTCCTACAAAAGTAATATTAAACGCTACAATTTTAATATAATTAAATAAATATTTTGTAATGTTTATTTTTTAATTAGTAGTATATAATTTTAGAAATATTCCAATTTGAATATATTTAATCAGTTTTCAAGGTTTTTATATCTCTATTAATGTTGAAAAGTATTTCAATTTAAAAATTACATATTTAAAATAAGTTTTGTAATTTATTTATTTTTTTAGTTCATTATTATTTTATATGGTAAAATATTATTAAGTCATGATAACATTAAAACATGTTTAATGTAAAACCATGACAATAATAATATAATGCAATTTTTCACACGTCAGTCACAGTAAAATTACAGCCATATCAATTTGCTTCAGACATAAAATCTGCTTTTAAATATCTGGATTTTAATTGCAGAAATTTAATACGATACGCTCTTCAAATTATTCTTTTCTAAAACACAAACCAGTGTCTCGAATGAAGAAAAATCTGTCGCATTATTTTATCTAAAAATTGTTTTCTTTGTTCAAGAATCAATAAATGTTTATAAAATCGGTCGTTTTAATAGATAAAACGATAGCAGAATAGATTGAGTAGAAGAACCGAGTTTTATTAGATAAAATATAAAAGTAAAATGATGTATCGATTTTTAATCTATATATAGAACTTCTAATTTCTTAAATGTTACTTTATCATATTATGCACATTATCCTTATTTACAAAATTGTACACTGAAAAAAATAATCTTATAAATTTTACCAAACTGAATAATAAAAGCAGGAAAAGTGAGCAAAAATGTAAATAAACACATGACGATATCATAGTCTTTATCATTTGTTTGGTAATATTTGACATATTATTAGAATTTTCTAACCATAATTTATCATATTATTTACATTTTTGCCCTTTTTTCCTACTTTTATTATCTAGTTTGGTCAAATTTGTAAGATTATATTTTCAGTGTATGTTTTTTGATTAAGTGTTAAAAATATATTTATGTTTTAGTAATTGATATTATACTTATTCTTTGAATATATATATAATAAAAATAAGCAAAATCATACAAGAGTCATGAGTGGGACAAAATTTTGAAAACGGTCAAATATTTTCGGAAACATCAAAAGCAAAAAATATCCATTCAATTAAAGCAACCTCATCACTTTGTTCACCGTACAGAGGGCGTCGCAGTTGCAAAATTCCAATCCAAAAAATAGTGTTGGAATTGCGGGAGGGGGAGAAGTCTAACAAGCTGGGTCAATAGCATTAACCCATTAAATCTCATAGCTACACGCACGTATCAAACGTTGAATTTCAATGAATCGGCTCTTTGACGTAACTTTATCATTGAAAGACATAACATTTCGCAGAGACGTGAAATAAAAATAAATCAAGTAACAGAAATAAATGTTCCAGTAAAGGAGGTAGTTTATGGGAGATGCAACTAATTTTGCCTAAATTTTAGTTCAACAAAATTCTGCGTTTGAAATTGACCGCACATATGGCTGGCTGTGCTATGACATAACGAAATTTGATATCGGAAAGTATCATCGTGATAAATTATAAGATTCTGGGTGTTTCAACGATGTGAGACAGATATATAAAAAGAAAGATGAAGTACAAATACCTCGATTCATTGCAATTGTTCAACGGGAAAATAATGTAAACAATTTGAACCGCAATTTGCGATGTCAACGACAGTTATCTAATCTGATAAAATATTTATTTTTTTAGGGCCGTTTCATTCATCAGTGTTACATTTTATAAGAGAACGTGGATTATTGATACGTCATATTTTATCGGGAAATGTAACAAGATAACATACTTTCAATATGTAAAAAGTCACATGATATTTAAAGATATTGTTTGGCGCCTTAATGAATCTCTTTAAACTCCTTATATGCATTTACAGAATCACATAATAATCATTTATTTTAAACATCATTAATTGCTTTTTACAGTCATCATATAATACATATTACAACTAACGATAACAACAAAGTCACGAATATTATAATTTGGATTTTGGCAATCTTGAAAAAGATATTTAAAAACACAAAGTTTTCACATTAAATTTACAGCTTGACAAAATCAATGCTTACCCCTTTCTTTCATTATAAAATTGCCGTTTGTAACACTAATTTGGTGACATTAAAACAAAATTCTAAAAATTACTGTTTATAATAGTATTATACTAAAAAATAGAAGGAAATTTGGTATGAAGGTATTTTTGCAAGGAAAAACAGTCATTTTTAAGTTTTTACTTTAATATCACGAAATTATTGTTATAAACAGCAACTAAGTTCACTTTCTAACTTCTAAGTTCATTTTTTTCTGAGTATAAATGTGTACTAAACATAGAATAGAGTATATTAATGAACACAATAATAAATATATTACTCTATAATACTATACAAATTACTGTATAACGCAGTAATTTTTCGTATGATGTTTGCAATTTTGAAAACAAATAAGGCAAAACCTTAATTAAATTAAATACTCTATCATACGTGTAATGTCAAAATATAGCAATTTTTGATAAAACGTTTGTTGAATGTAACCGCAAGATCAGTCTTCCGTTTTTACATTAACAACGATATAATTAATAACAACGCAACTCAATTAACGGCACAATGAATTTCGCACTTGTGAATTACATCGCCGACACATCTGTAGCTTATTAATTTGTTAATGCACAAAAGCGAAGAGCAAAAAGCACTCGGTATTTTCCCATCAGAGATCGGTTCCTTTAATAAGTAAAAAGATAAATAGACGGTTTTGAGACACGCGGCGCTGAAGAAAGAAGGAACGGCGCCAGAAAAGAGAAGGACAGCGAGTGAGTTCGGTCTTGTGGAATTTGATGAATGAAACGACGAAGTTGTGAATGAATCGAACGTGGGATGTTCTTCTCGTCAGTTTGTCGGCTCCGCAAAGCTCAGGTGTCGAGACCGTACCGGAAGAGAAGAATCGCACACGCATTGCGAGTGTAGTTTTCTCGTTTCGGTGAAACAGTGATACGTGGGAATCGTGTGCAATGCAAATTTGCATACGTCTTTCACGAAGCGACAATCTCCGACTTGTGTCGGAATAATGTCGACGTGATCAATGAGAAAACAAATTTGTCATTTTGGACAATGGAACGAGTCCGAAGTGATATAATGGAAGGTTTGTGATTAAAAAGGAGGCTGTAAAGTGTCACGAAAAGGAGATGTTAAATTAATTTTTTATTGTTATTGTAATACAGTCGCACTGAATGCGAGAGGGAGTGCATCGGTTGAATACAAATAAATTAAATTGAAAAATTACGTTTTCCATGTTGGATTTGCATATAACGATGTTTACGCTTTCGTGTAATAATTATTCTATAACCAATGAATCGATGTTATATACAATAAATTAATTATATTAATAACTACTTCGTAAATGTCAATGACTCTAATTAAAAATGGAAGACTTTGATTGATATCGAATCATTATCCTTTGTGAACTAATTTCGATTAGTCTGAAACTAAAATTATAAATATACAAATGTTATTAACTATAAAAATGCACTTTCAATTTGTACACTTCTATAATTTATAATGACAATTAATATAATTCAAGCATTAATTTCTGGCGTTAGAATTTTTTGCCAAAACGAGAGAATTCGATGGCTTGATTGATAAAGTGATAAAGCTGGGAATTGGTGCGATAAAAGATGACAAAATCGCTTATTTGCATTTGGCGCAAAGTCATGATTTAGTTACTGATTGATAAGTCAGCTATCGGTTAAGCAATAAATCAACATTCGAATTCCAACGCGAACATGTTTATATTTGTTGAAGCGCAAGAACGGAATTCGTCGATGCTGTCGCATTGTAAAAGCGCAAAGCTTGAATGAACAGCTTAATAAATGCGAGTGTACACAAGAAAAGACGACACACACACGCGCGTGCGCGCTTGATATCAAAGAATAAGGTAGTTTCCTAGGCGGCAAACTGACCGTTCACATTTCTTCCAGCAATGGAATTCCTCGTCGGAGGAAGTCTCGAGACGTTTGACTTTCTCAAAATATTGAAAAGGCGAGCCCGCGGGGATCAGGTAAAGATGGGAAACTTCGAAGGCGTATCATCCCATACGTGTATTCTGAAGAAACATCGCGGAATTTAAAACGGATGAGGCCACCTACCCTTACATTGAGGGTGCTAAGTCTCGAACCACAGAAGTGCCGGTCTCTTTCAGACAGCATTATCCGCACACAAATACAACCGCATAATTGAAATGTTACAACTGCTATTTTGAACTCCAAGGAATGTGTGTATTATCAATTAATAATTCACGATTTCGGCCAGGAACGTTAAACGACGTGGTCGACGATAATTGCAATTAAGTAATACTTTTGTAAATTTTGTAAATGTTTATTTCGTTTTATTTAATAAAATAACTTATTTAAAGGGGAAGAAAAAAATTTGTTATTAATAAACAAACAATTCTGGTTTATAATATTAATGATAAACATTTAACACTGAGTGTAACGTTGCTTTTTATTTATTTATTTTTTTTTTTTTTTGAAATCGCCGTTTTTATTTTTCTGATAAGAATTGTCTTTTCAAAAACAATTATTATAAAATATATAAATATATTTATATATATATATATATTTATAATAAAGTTGTTAATATATAAATAATATGATAAGATTTTCTGTATTCTGCATGTTTTTGCACAATTTTAAAATTATTCGAATTTTACTAATTGCAATGGAACAAATTTTGTAGATTTTTTGTTACTATGCTTTTTAAATATCCAAGCTTCCAATTCAGTAATTTTTAGCAGTAGCTTTTTGGAGTTTATTAACACGTGAAAGAAAAGCTACATTATTTATATTGTCTATTATTTCAAAAACGCTATTATCAAATATCTCGACCAATGTGTCAAGAATATCTATTTGTAAAATTAAAGTATATCATTTCTTTGTACTGCAATAGTTAACACTAACATTCATCACAATTTTCTTTGTCTAAAACAGGATACAGTATTTGAAACATGACCAGCTTTTCTACGGTCAGGGTCATATTTAAATGTCCCTTTATATTCGATTCCAAATGTAAGTTTTTAGTGAGAACTTTTCGGATCAGAGAATTGAACTTACTTCTGTATTGTTTAATTCATGAGACTCGAGTATATCGATGTGATGGAGTTATTGACCTAGTTATAGATTTTGTATTACTATGTTGCTAAACACATTTCGCATTAATAATTATTTTATTACATATTAGAACATTTTTCTATATACAATTTTATTTTGTAATATTATTAGGTTCGATGTTTTGGAATTTATTTTTAATTATAATGTTAACGCAATTTTATGATTCAAAATTACGAATTTTTTACATAAATTTGACAAATTTAACATTGTTATTGCAGTCATTATTTCTTATATATATATATACTTTAGATGTACTCCTCTTTTTTAGAAAGATATTACAAGATTTAATTAAAACTGTAATTTATCACAGAACCACTAAATCGAATTTCCAGATTTTTTATACTATTAATGTAATGCAATAATTGAATTGTTTCAGTCAGAAATATAAATTCTTCAGATACAAATTTATTTCCATATTATAAGACTAACAGTTTGTTTGTGTATGTGCATTCGAATAACGTATTTCAGGAGTATCAGCTTGTCAAATGCCCGCATCTAAATACCATCATTCATACAATTATTATAAGAACGGTTATACGAGTTGCTAATTGTAATGTAATGACAGTGACATTAATTAATTCGGAGGATTAAAAAGAAATCAATTTATCTTCCAATTTGGTAATTAAACATTATTACATTGTTTCTTATAAGGTATTAATATGCATCTTTAATTTTCAATTAATATAATACTATATATTTGAAATTAATTATAATTTAATATTATGCCTTTCTTATGTTCTCTTTATCAATCATATGTATCATATAAAATTACTAATTATTGACTAATTATTGATGCTTAATCGTAATTGCGATTATTTTGAATAATTTGCAAAATTATTATATTTCCTACAATTCTTCTCAAATTCCGGACTATTTCTTCTAATACAGCCAATATTCGATGAACTACACGGAGAAAAAAGTATACCTAAAAATTTCTATATTTTCCGTGTAAAATTACCATACTTTATAGAAATGCAGTCAAAGATGTTATGTCTCAATTTAATTTCAATACAGTATGGTAATAAATG
>JABFQC010006014.1:0-11117 GCA_022817085.1 Psilanteris sp. ZL-2020 | reverse complement strand
TCATAATAGCGTTCACGTATCATTGTTCGAGGGTTATGCGGAACGTAGTTTTCTAATTAAAATCAATATATGCATATCCACAAAATTTATCCTGATTTATTTATCCTGATCCGAAAAAAATGTTTTTAAATAAAAGTAACTTGTTTTTTATAGAGAATTTGCAATATAAATATGAGGGTTTCTATTTAAGATTTCAGAGATATTCACTTCTTGAATGACTCTCCGAAGTGGAGATTGGAGGTCAACTTAGGAACCCTTCCATCTCCCTAGCCTAAAGACTTTAATTTGATGCGCAGTTGTTGACATTTTTCATTGTTTCTACATAATAGATTTACCCAGTATATGTATTACATGCCCATATTTGTAATTAAATATTTACTAATAACATAGCCAAGAAGACATGCTTGTGTATACGTGCTTGTTATATTTATAAGGCAGTGGCTATTCGCCTTCGGCCACCCTGATTAGGGAATGGGGGGGGACTGAGCCCCCCACCCCGCGTTAAAAATCTAATCAAACCCAATACGCTAGGTTTCTAGGGGGCACCAATACCGTAATTTATGTGACTGTCCCTGAAATTTCCATTAAATGAAATGTGGCATATACCCGTGACCCATGAATTGGTGCGAATAGCGACTTCGTATATTTAACCTAAGCAATTTTTTATTCAAAAATTAAAAATATGATTATCATAATTAAAAATATAATAATATTCCACTATTCATTTGAAATACATTCATTTAAGTTATTGCTTCTGAAAGATTTTTGCGCAAGCATGTTTACTTTTGCACTTTTTCAATCCTAAAATCATTTCAAATAACATATCTAGATACAAACAACTATCTACTCTGATTCTGTTAATTCTTAAAGTTTATAGAAATTAATAACAGTAATAATTATCTTGCAATAGATAAAAGGGTAAGTTGTAGTATTTATCATGCAGTCGTAATATTTTGTCGTTATGGAAATTCTTAATACCAAATTCCCATCATTTTCTTTGGAAAAGTGGTAAGAAAAGCGTAATGAGGTCACTAACGTGTTCTTGCTGTAACCAAATAGAACCGCCCATTTCAAATATTCTTCGCCGATGCGAATTATCTACACGCAACACTTGAATTATAAATTAACGCGTACCTGCTCTATCAACTATAGCAATACTATGGTTATTATATATATACACAGATTTATCATTGATGATTTAAACGACTAAAAATTACATGACCTAGTTTGATGCGACGGGAAGAGGATATAATTAAATTTTAAGAATTATAATAAAACTAATTAATATTCAGTTAAGTTTATATTATTATGCATACTCTATTTCAACGGCATCTGCCGAGTATTTATTGCGTAATTTATGCATATTATTTAATATATCAAATAAGTTACCCACTTCAAAAACGTGTTTACGGTCGACTGAATATGATTTATTTATAACGCTGTAAGGACGGCTTGATAAATATTTTAATGCTTATTTTATTCAAGAATCATTTCTTTCCATTATCTTTAAAATATAATTTCAAGAAATTTAATAATAAATAATAAAATCATAGTAATTTTTTTTAATAATATTTGACATTTAATTTTGAACTATATTCTTATATATATTTTATTATTTTACTTATAACAATTTATAAATGACCAAAATTCGGTGATTATATATAAGTAGTACTACACTATTAATTATAATTAATAAAATAAATAACAACTAATTTTTATCTTTGTTATTTATTGAAACATTAACAATAAAAACGTAAATAGTTTAAAAAATAGTATAATTTTTATATTATCTTCTAAATCATTTTTGGATATCAAAAGTTTGAAATTAGAACCAAATAAAAAGTATGACACTGTTGTTATAATTGCATAATTCTAGGGAACTTAGTACCGTATTTTAGTGGCCTCGAAATGTATCTTTGCTATATTTTCAATGCTCTTTTAAAAATATACTCAATATATGAAAGAAATGAAAAAAAGGAAAACAGTATCGTTTTGGGTTTTCGACGCAAGGCTAGTGTAACCCGAAATAGAAAAGGTCAAGGGACCTGATGCTGAGTGCACCTTAATGCATCAAGTAAGAATTCGGGACCTTGACTAAGGCTCGATGAGTGTCGCCGAAGCAGCACTTCAGGTCGATAAAAAAAGAGAGAAAAAAAAGAAAAGCTAGAAGATACAGAACTAAAATAAGAAACGGAAAGAATAGACATGTGTATTGTTAAAAAACTAATCTTTATTTGTTCCGTTTATTTTACATGTATTATACATTAAGAAGTACAGAAAGTAGTCCAATCGCTGATTCCTTCCGGTTTCTATTTCAAATGGGTCTGATAATGGAACAATTGACAAAGCGGAAATGCCAAGCGGAGGCCATTTAAAAATGCCGTCGGCCAACCTCCCTCATACACACGTCTGGTGGTCTTACTCTCGTACTTAGATCACGCCATCGCGTGGTCCTAGGGGCGGGAGGGGGGGGGGGCGAAAACGCCATGAAGAGCCACGCTTATCAGCTCCAACCAGCGACGTGACGAACACAAGTGAGCGCCTCATGGCGTCCGCCTTATGCATGTCCAACATTGTTGCTCCACCAAGTTCGTTCCAACAAACTCGGCCAACTCGCGAAAAGTGCGGCAGCAGACTTGGAGGGGAAATATGGTTTTACGCATCGTTTAGGTTGCTTTTGTCTCTCGAGCGTTTAAAGCCATGTCGTCGTATAGCCGTGTTGTTGCCATCTTAAGCCATCGGTCCGCCGTCGTGGTAGTCTAGCCGCTATGTCGTCGGTCGTATCACAGACAAAAATCCATGAAAGCACAATATCTAACTATTCGCGCGGACTCATAATCACTTTGACGGCGCTAAAAGTTGAAATCGCGTCGCGGATTACAGGAGTTATTACGCAAATTCGCTGCCGGGCCACGTGGCGCACTTTCTCCTTCACAAACAGACACGATGTGACGTGTCAGTCGGTGCCGCATCACACTATTCGCGCAGTGGATTGCGACGTGACTCGAGCGGGTATGCAAGTACGGCGCATTTTCATCTATGAGCCAATGTATAAATGACTTTATCATCACGATTTATATGGGGACACTCATCTTTTGGTCGCCTAATTATAAGTATGCAAAATTTTGTTTTTAATTATTAAACGTGGCTAAACACCATCGGACGTTTTCAAAAGCAGATTGCAGAGGGCCCCAGTACCATGTTTTTCAGTAATATCTCTGAATCTTTCTTGAAACTGTTTATATATTTCAGGGCCATCCCCAAAATTGTCAGTCATCAAAACATTTACGTTGAGTAAATGCCAGTATCCGACAGGAAAATTGGTCGATAAGCTGATAGATCAGTTGATCTATCAACTAATATATATTTTACCTTTTACAAATCACTATCGTTTCCAATTTTCTAGGAAAATTCTTTTCCTAAGAGACTCGTTGTACATTTGTAGAAACAAGTCAGGACAGGTGTCAATAGCCTTCTTCAGTGCCATATTTGGTATCCTATCATGACCAGGAGAGCTTGCATCGCGAACCTGTCGTTCTGTATGTTTTCCTTAACTGAGCGGATGAATTGCGCCATGCTTTTGTTCCAGTTAGGATGGAAAGAGGGTAGGTACTATGTCGTTTGGTACACTCAGAGAAAAAATAGTATATTCAGTAAATTTAACTGAGTTTTCAGTAATGCATAGCCATGACTGAAAATAATTAATTGGTCCCACTGAAAAGATTAGATATTTTTATGGAATATTGCAGCCAATTATGATACTTGAATTAACAAACTCAGTCAATTTTACTGAATATTTCAATTGTTTAAGTTAAAATTGTCAGTTTTGGCTGTGTTATAACTTAAAATTATGGTTATTTTAACCAAAACTGAATCTCACGGTTAATTTAACTGAATTTGACATTTATGATACTGGTTTAACTAAACTTTTCAGTAGATCTTACTAAGTCCTTTTTTCTTAGTGTAGTGTGGGACAAATCGGACTTGCAGTCACCAGATTTTTCAACCTGGCAGTTACAATTTTATATAATCTGCCTTATGTGTCCCTATTAAGTTTCTGGCATAGTTCTTGCGAGTTTTGGTATTTTCTGGCTTTGATGGCTTTTTTGAATATTAAACCTTCCGCCTTCTGGTGGTCAAGCATCTCCTACGTTGTTCAGCTATGTTTCCATTTCACGAGTATACGGAATACTGATGGCATGTAGTAACAGTTGTCATGGATACATCGCATACATAGCTACGTATGATATCATATACTCTGATTCTATGCCTGATAGTTCGTTTGATGCTAACCTACAAGCATAGTGCAAAGGGATTGCTTGTCGAAAAACTAGACAATCCACTTGTGCTTTCGAGATGCCACAATTCTTTGCGTTATCTTGCTTTCCTCAACCATAAACAGAATATTTATCCTGGTGATCGATGAGGGTAAAGTACTCGGTTACGTTCCAGATCAAGCTTATACAGATGTGATCTTCACTAACAAAAGTCAAGTTCACTATAGATCTTTCCCTTGATTAATGTTTGGTTACTTCCGCTGTTCATTAAAATAATGCCACACAATACAAATTCGTCCAACAGAATCCCTTCTCGTCGATTTGTTCATGCGCTACCCCATGCTGTAGTCCAGGCATTGAAATCACCAATAATGATAAGTGTTTTAAGTCTCATCAAATCATTTACAAGATTTTCTAGTAGTATCGATGTCTTCCACCGGGTCCCTGAACTTAACCCAAACGAAACCATTGGCCAGATGGCCACTGCCAGATGGCAGCATGGTCTGTAGCATTAAATACCATTATGGTATAAGTACCATGTACATAAACCATAACTACACAGCTATCATGTGTCTCGTTATTTGGCCTAAAAAATCTTGCGCTACTTCGCCGTGGTTTAAGTTCAGTTAAAAGAACTTCATTTCTTCATTATGCCTGCACGTTGTATTGTCTTTTGGTAGATAATGCATCTATCATTACCTGCAACGTAATTGTTGTCCTTCACGCCTGGGCAGAATAGACACGATAGTTCTTTAATAACCTCAGATGCTTTTCTTGTCATAGCAATTGGCAGGCTTAATGGAGCTATGTTAGTCATGAAGTCCGGGTATAGCGAAATATACCACGATTTATATGGAATATCCAATATACCATCACAAATTTAGGCCTTACTGGTCAACTTATCGAAGTCATTCAACAAAATAGTGACTGCATGCACCTTCGTAGACTCACCTAGTTTCTCGGTACTGTATTACAGAAGTGTTCAACTGATTGAGTTGCTGTCCTATCAAATTCCAGCAACAGTCCCATAGCTGTCCGAACTTATCTCACGTTATTGCCAAATTTCCTAAGAGAAGATTCTCTTCACATGTGGCATAAGATATTCGTATATACGTTGTTTTATCTTCAGCTTTTATAAACAGAGCGTCTGGTGGGGTTCATCTCGGTTGCGGTTTGTTCTTCTTCTTTAGATTCTCGACTCTACTTTTCATGTTGGCAGGTGCTCCGCATGTAGAAGATAAAGTCCGTTTTTCCACTTCTGTCACAGAATTCCTTTTGGTCTTTTTGATGTTCCGTCTATCCGTCAGTGATGATTCCATCGGTTTCCTTTTCAAGAATTGACCATCTCATTATGTTCCCTGTCTCTTTTGTAGTACGGGTGAATTCTTCGTTTCACTGGATCTACTCTCCTGGCGCGTGATCATTGGTAGCCCTAATTTATCATCTAAGGCCTAAATGTTCTCTAATGTTCCCTTGATGTTCGTCGCGAAAGATTTGATTTCTTTATGGACATTGTGTTTCGGTTTGATTAAGACATAATAAGATGAGATATTGCGCATAATGACGTCACAACAATTGTTTAACTAATAAAACACTATATCTCAAAAGAGTGTAATAAATACAATATAAAATAGCATATAATGTATTAAAATATACAAAATGCATTAGCTTAAATAAAAAGATACTAAGACAAAATAAGAATAGTCGTAAAATGAATATAGCATAACAGTATTTTTATTAATATTTGCTTATAGATGATTTTATATATACATCTAATTTATATATAAAATAAATTGTATTTATTATTTGAAAATATTTGAATATATAATTTAATTTATATTATTAATTTTATAATTTATATTAATGTAAAAGTATATGTTATTGTTTACACTTTATATTATTTGTCAAATGTACCTGTAACCTTAATTATAAACACATACATTGCTCACCATATTAAAATGTACTTTTAAGATCTAGTTTTCTATTGATTCTTACGGCGCAGCAAAGTGATTACTTATTACTTCTACTATAGGTTTGACATACTCATAGGGTTTGTGAGTCTTCTGAGACAGCATGTCCCATAATTCTTGGCCGTGTGTTTGCGTGAATGCGCGCGTGTACGTGCTCCCTTGCGTGTGTATAGCTGGTGTGTATGTAATAAAACATAACATGTATATTTAAAGCTTGATATTGTTTTGTACAACAAAGAATAAAGATATATTCACGATATCGATCTGATACAAAAATATTCTTATTTTGTATTTTTGAAGGTCGTCCTCAGCCGACTGTAAGATGGTGGCGAGGCGAAACATTGTTGGAATCAAAGGACGGGCCAGGAGAATTTCCAGCTTTAAGACGTAACACACTGCTTGTGAAGAGTTTATCTAGGTCGGACCTGCATGCAATTTTCACGTGTCAAGCTTCCAACAATAACATCAGTCAACCTCTTTCAGCATCGGTCTCGATCGATTTATATTGTAAGTATGTAATGTCTTTGTATTACACTTTCATTTTCTATGAAGTGCTAAAACTCGAGATTAACTCAGAAATGAAAGCAAAAGGTTCAAGAGGTAATGTTCTGCGTTCATTTCGTAAACATAAATAACAGTCCAATTTTACTAATTAATATACTCATATTTGAAATGCGAAACAGCAACTTCGAGTACTTTAACCTTTCTTTGTAACTTATTTTTGATAGAACATTGCAACATACGTTTAAATATGTGAAAAAAATTAAAAGCCGACAAACGAAGCTGTAATGTGGTAAAGAAGTATTTAACTACCGTTCAGTGAAAGTACTTTTGCTACTGCCGCATGGCACTGTACGTACATTGCAACTCGGTTCTGTGTCTTTTTGACAGTGTCGAGTGTAAAACGTTAAGAAAAGTGAATGTTAGCTGCTGCATCTATGAACAGTAAAACTCGAGAATTGCATGGAGTCAAGCAGCAGTCTTTTTTCAAAAATATAGAAAGCAAAGTAGAAACGTGTATTATTTTAGCTTTGCTTTCAGAAGAATCGCTAGCTTTCCGGGAGACCTTCGTGAGATGCTGAAAAAAGAACCGTGACACAAATAAAGTAGTCTAGAAAGTAGAAGTCAATTGCGGATTTGAAGCGAATTTTAGATCTTGCTCAGTCCTGTGAAGCTAAAGAATTAACGTTCGTTTATTTACTTCTTTTTCAATTATATTCAATTAAATATTAATTGCACTACAATTTTTATAATATTAAATTAAATAGCTTCGTATTTTTGTAAACATAGTTATATGTATACTTGAAAATTTGTATAAAAAGAGTTGTATGTTTTTATTAAAATATGTAATATACTATTAATATAAATTACTATATTTGTTTAAATAGTAAATTTCCTATGATCTATAACTAACAATTATGTATATCAATAAAATCAATTTCTAGGCATTTTATAATATAAAAGGTATTGTCGTAAAATCTTAATAAATAAATATAATAATTTGAAACATGTATATTTTATTTATATGTGCAATTGAAGGATATATATATAATGTTCACCCACATTTAAATCAGATGCCAAAAATAATATGCATTTATCATTTTAATATTATTATAATCTGCATAAATGAGTATAAAATACACGTGAACTGCATGTAGATATGTCAAATTTGTACCATAATACAGTTATTTTTTTCCAAACTATAAATATTTTATTATAAAATAATGTCAACGTAAAGCGACATATTATTAAAGTTCAATTAAAACCAGTAAAAATATTTATTTTATTTAAATAATAACAATAATCACAATGTTTATTAGAGTTTATTTGTATCTTGATCAAAATAAATCTTTTCTACTTATATTTGATGAAACGACAATCGTTTACTACTGTACGGAGCTGCAAGCGTTTATATCGCAAAAACAGCAATCATTTTTGCTGCAGAATGTAAGGAGAAAGATTACAGTTAGATTGACAATAAGAATGAATGGCACAATAATACCTGGTGTCAAGAAGTAACGATCCCGCATGACTTTCCAAAATATATGCGATAGCAAAACGCGATTGTCTCCTTGCTATGGAAAGAAATCGGCTACGGTGCATCGCCACTGAGTAACATATTGCATTCAATAATATAATCGTTTTCCATGCTTGGAAAACGACGTAATATTTATCGCTTGAAATAATAATAACAATAATAAAAATAGCTATAATATCAGCAATATATTTTACCACCAATAAAATCTGCCTACGTTACTGCCATTAAAGAGACATTTTACGTGATGGAAAACAGTGCGAAACTCCTGTCGCAAAAATGTATTTTTATAATGTACATAAGTAGTATAAACAACAATGGGTAAATTGGGACCCAATTTCTATCCTATACATATATAAACAGAAGTGAATATGTATGTTTTCATTTTATCATATTTTATAACGCATCTTATATAGACAGTCTCCGGGTCTATTATAAAATATGAAAATTATAGTAAATATATTCTTTGACATATTGGTTACTAACCGCAACATATCTTGGCTGACTAAGAGAGAATAATATAACTGCTTTAGAAATCATTGTACTCATTACAAACATCACTCTACACGAGAACAAATAATGATATAAATCTAACACAAAACTATGTTGATTATACGATGTTGATTTAATCTGTGTAAAATTAAAACGAAGAATTAGTTTAAATGAAGACCATTGAATTCTAAGTAAAAAGAACCGCTGTATTTATAAACGCGTTGTGTCTAAAACAGTATACAAACAACCTTGTTGTAGATTTAACATAATTTGACAATTTTAAAATTAAACCATATTTATATAAAATCAATACCTTATTTTTTCCCGTGTAATGAACTTAAATATTTGTTAAAAGTTTTCTCCAAATAAACTATTTGTTTAACACATATCAAAATTAAATGCAATGATAAAAATGTTTTAATTTCATATTAAATACTGTCATTACTACTGATATCAAGAAAAAATTAAATTATTTTGTTAAAATATAAAAAAACTTCCGTATTTTAAGCTTAAATATGATTTACATAAAAATATATATTCTCACCTGATAATCCTACTGATCGCTGTCATAGAAGAGTTAAGAAGAATTTCCATTAATAACAGTGCATCATTCTACTGGCTTGTCAAAACGCATTGAAGCTTCTGACAAGTTGGATGCAAAAACAGTGATCTGAGGATTCTTCTGTTCTCTCCTGACGTGTATAGTCTCGGATAAAGTACTGATAATGCAATTTGACAGCCCGATATTGGCGCGTTCGTTTACCATCATATGGACGATTTTAATTATATTGACATATAATTAAATGATAACAAACATTGTTTATTATTACAAAATTTTCTCATATTAGAAACATTAGTATGACGTGGAATTTACGTTGGCATGTAACCCCAACCCAGTGTTAGACTAAAACATTGTGACAACGTAATTTGCTAACGTTATTCTAACATAGACGGCTTAAAACAAAATATTATTAAAATGATTCAAGGGAATATAGCACATGGTGGGAGCAACGTAATCGGCACACGGTGCAGAGGAGAGTACAGCAGAATTTGCGACGACTATTATTGAGATGAATGAATATTTATGAAATATTATTTAGTATATTAAATGTATATTCATACATTACAAATACGCATGCTTCAATACTTATATATAAATATGTCTGTTTAAATTTTAACATAATTTCTACGTTACACCAATGCAACTGTCCAACGTTATTACGACTTTGTCGACGTCAGGCCAATATCGATTCGATTGTATTTTTGTACGTGGGATTTTGTGCAAGTATAGTTCAGAATATTTAAAAAATACACTTTATAATTTCAATACAAAAGGATCTATCATATATTGAAATTTTAGAAGATTTTTGTATTATTATCTGTATATATTTTAATATCTGTGTATATCAAGGGTCATAGTAGTATCCCAATTAACATCACTTTACATATATCTTTATATACACAAGAAATAGCTATTTTAATATCTATAAAACAGTATAAAATATCTTCAAAATGCCTATTTTATATCTTTTTATACGGCAAAATATAAATTTTGCGGACTATTACATTCAAGGAAGTCCCCTAAGACCTCGTACGTGAGTTACGTCAAAATTCTGAAAGGGAAGTTGGTGGGGCAAAACCCTTCCTCTTGTATTCCTAACAGAGATACAGCCGGAGGCCTAAGAAGGAGGGTGTCGTAGGAAGCACCATATCAAATGACGAAAAATAATAAATATAATGCTTTTTATTAAACTAAATGCGAAAACAAAATTATTAAGGTGTATATGCCACCTAAAATTTACACTGCCTACTTTTGTTTAACATTCACAATAAAAACACTCAGTTAAATGAAATAAATATTATTGAAAACACAGAAACTCAAGACAAAACAAAATATAATATTTGTATTTTTTATTTTATATTTATAATATTTACAATAGCGTTTAATTAAATTTACTAAAGTAATTTTTCAGTTTTTAATACTATTTTCTGAACTTTTAGTAATTTTTAATGAAATTTTTTTTTGTGTTTGTAGTTTACAAGTTCTCATCAATATATATAATCTAAATCCATACACGAACAGAAAATATATTGATTATTCATGTACACTTAGAAAAAGATTTGATAACTGTTATGAAATATATTTTTGAATAGTCGCACCCACATATTTGATAATATTTATTGCTTGGAGTTTTATTTTTATGTCGCATGTAATAAACTATTAATAAATATGATAAATATAATTTATATGTAATAACAATTATTATTTCGATTTACATATTATACACAAAGTGATAAATATTATCAAATATGTGGTTGCGCCTATTCAAAAATATATTTCAT